>PVHP010029212.1:0-22602 GCA_004024765.1 Zapus hudsonius
CTAGCACATATATTCCATCACATTTAACAAAAATATTCATATAGGAAATTGGATTTATATCACTCTCAGTTCATAGTAGTTGTGAGGGTTAGGTTTTGTTGTCAACTTGATCTTTTTAATTATCTTGGGTGGGTCTCTAAGGATGTTTACAGGAAGGCAGCCTCTCAGTATGGGGGCAGGATGTAAAGAAGTTCAAAGTAGCTGGAAGTAAACATCCTTTCCTGTGTGGGCCATGCAGGAAGGAAATTCCAGAGACTCAGGAAGCCATTAAGTCTGGTAAAGGATTGCAAGACCCCACTCTAAGGCTATATAAATTCTCTTTGATCCCTGTTTCCTGTTCCGTGTGTGTGCTGTTGGTGATGGGTTTTTCTCTCTGCTGGGACCTGTGAAAGAGGGCTGGACCTCTTTTGCTGTTATGGAACTTCCCCTCAATCTGTACTCTCAATACTTTCCTCCCCCAAATTGTGCCTGGTTTGAAGATTCATCCCAGTGGCATGTGGCTGACTATGACAGAAGTGTAAAATACAGTAAATTGTAATAAAATTTGCTGTTACTTATTTTAATTGCACTGAACTTAATTTTGTTGGCCTTATTTTCATATCATTATTATAAGTGCTAGTACAATGAAGATGACAAATAAGACCTGAGTATTGTAATGAAAACATTGGTGAGCTCAGTCCTGGGTCATCCCAAGAAGTTATAAAAAGGCAGAGTTGTCCACAAAAATTATTTGGGAATCTTTTCCCCTGAAAATTGTCATTAGTTCATTTCCAGAAATGTAGTTATCAGCTTGTTGTCCAGACTGAAGAAAACATTGCACTTGCTTTATTTTATCTGACAATAAAATATTTTCCTGTTGAAAATATCTCTGGCTAGGTAATTTATAAACAACAAATATTATTTCTCACAGCCCAAAAGCAGAATTCAAGGATAAGTTACTGGAAGATACATTAGGGTTCCCCTCCTATACTCAAAACCATCACTGGACAGAAAGGAAGACTTTCAAAGGACTAAAGTATTTTTTTTTTCAACCTACTTATATGAGCCCAGTGGCGTTGCTTTGAACATGTCTCCTTAACATGAGATTTCATTTCTTTTGCATATATATAATCTCCATTATTAGAATAACTACAGCAAGTGCTATATTATATTTCATGATGTAAAAATATCTACACTCTCTTTTTCAAAATGACGATATTACTGAACATTTCCACATCATGCGCAGCTGTTCTTTTTTTCAACATCTTTGCATTCAAAGTTTTCTATCTTTTTAATAATAGCATTTCTAAATTAAGTGAGGTGATTGTGTGTGTGGTGGTATGGCATCACATTACTTACCTGTAGAGGGTGTGGGAAGTGGGGGGTGCAGCTACAGTGGCCAGAGTATAAATTTAGATGTCCTGTTCCATTGCTCTTCTACTTGGTCTTATTTTGAACCCTACTGTCTTTACAATTCTCCAGTTCCTGCTCTCCTGCATGACTTGGGTTACGGCCATGAACGGTCAGGCCCCGCTGTTTACAAAGAATCTGTAGACTGGAGCTCTGAAGATCCTCATGCTTGAACAGGTAGCTTATTTAATCACTGATCCCATTCTCTTGGCCTCGTAAGGATATTTTTACCTTTAGTTGTGTTTCTCTTGTGATTACTGATGTCAAAACATTTTTATGTACATAATGGCAATTTGTATGTCTTCCATTGACAAATGTGCATACAGGTTAATTGCATATATCAATTGCATTATTTGAGATTTTTTTAAAGTTCTTTGTGTTCCTTAGACAAACTGCTTATTAACGCCTTATAAAATAGTTTGTCACTATCTTACCCATTCTATAAGTTGTTTCTTCCTCATTCTGCCTTTCTGTGTTTTGTTTTTTTGTCAATGCTTTCAGTTTGATGTAATCCCACAAACTTGTTTTCGCTCCTTATGCTTTTGGGGACGATCTTCTCAACAAATCCATGTTCATTCCAATGTTGCATTAGTATTCTCTAGGAGAATAAGACCAGTATAATAAGGGGTGAGTAGTCCGACAATGGCTACCTGTATGCTGGGCAGTATGAGAACCTGGGAAGTGCTCAGTCCTTGTGGCTGGAGCCTTTGCATTCCCAATCTAGCAGTGGAGAGTTGGAGGATTTCCAGATAGCCAGTTGTCTTCAGTCCACACTTTAGGCTTCAAAAACAAAAACAAACAAGCAAACAAAAAATAAAAACTGGGTTCTGCTCTCAGAGAAAAATGGCCACAACAAGGCACTCACACTTTCCAGCAAGGACTGAAACAGGGTAGGAAGAAATTACCCTGATTTTGCTTTAGACTTCTTTATACCTCAACTGTGGCCAGAAGAGATGACTACTCAACACAAGGCTTTTCTTTCTCGGATGATCCTTTCCAGAAATGCTTTCCTAGGCCAGCACAGACATATCTCTGAGTTGATTCCTAATCCAATTAAATTGACAAAGGAGATTAAATAACACCGATGCAGTGTTTCCTGTATCCCATGTTTTCTTCTAATGATTTATTAAGGTCATGTTTAGCTCTTGTCTTCAGAGATATAGTCTAGGTTGATTTCTATAATTGGGCATATATTTTAATAGTGCCATGCTCTTCTGCATAAAGACATCCAATTTTCTCTGTGTCATTTATTTAAAAGACTGTTTCTGCCAATGAAAAATTTCTCCATTTTAGTGAACATGAGTATAGGTTATTGTTAGGCACTCTTTGGTCCCACTGGTCTCTGTATTTTCAGCTGTTAACTGTGTTGTTCTCAGTTGTGTACCTCTGGAATATTTAGCCTCAGATAGTGTGATGCCTCCTCTTCTATTCTTATTTACAATTGAGTTGCTTATGCACGGTTTGGAATTTTTCTTTTTATTCTAGTGTTTTAAGGATTTTCATATCAATTTCAGGATATTGTTTCTCTAAGATAAATGGTATTGGTGTTTTGGTAGAGATTGCATCAAATCTATAGAATGCTTTAGATGGTATTTTTAAGAACACTGATTCTTATAATCCATCGCCACAAGGTGTAGCTCCATTCTGTTGTGTCCTATTTAACTTTTTCATCAGCGTTTTGCAGTTTTCATTGTAGAGATGTTGGGCCTCTTTGACTACATTTATTCCTCATGTATTTTTTTAATCTCTGCTTAAAATTTTATTTTTAGATAGTTCAATAATTGCTTAAATTTTCTTAAGGGGAAAAATGAAATTCATTTTGAAAGCTTAGTTTAAAATATTAATTTTATATAATCCTTAGAAGAAATAAGCAAACAGTGTCCCAATGTGTGCCCCAATTACATAAAATTACTCCTTTATTCTTGTGTATTTAAGTATATTTTTTTTAAAAAGAAGACATAGCTTATAGGATTTATGACAAGCTAAGATTCCATGTTTACTTAAAAAATTCATCTAGGTTTTGAATAGTTATTTTCATGTAAGTAGAATTCACTTTTGATAAGAGAGTTCATAAGTCAATCAATTAAATTAAGTACCAAGGATCTATTTTGTATAAAAGACATCATGCTAACATAGCAAAAATCTATTACTAAAAATTACAATTATATATTTTAAAGAACATTTTTTTGCATTTCTTAGCAGACAGACCTCTTCTCTCTATAATAACATTTCTTATATATTTGATGGATATAAGGTTAATATTTTGTATTTACTAGATTTTTTCATCAACTGCTTCCTGTTCTTTAAAATTATCCTCATAATATTTAACTAGAACTAAAATGACAGCCTTTTCCATGTTTATGTGTTTTTAATATATGTGAATGTGTGTGTGTGTTTGTGTGTGTGTGTGTGTTTGCATGTAACTGTGTATGGGTGGATTAGCATTTGAGCAATGTGCATATGGAAGTTAAAAGCTAATGTCAATTTCTTCTTCATTACATCTTATTTTATAAGATATGGTGCTTCACTGATTCTATAGATAACCAATTTTATGAGATCAGCTGGCTTGAATCACCCAGAGATTTTCCAGTCTCCACCTCCTCAGCTCTGGGATTCTGGGTATGTGCCAGGATGGCTGGCTTTTACATGGGTGCTGGAGATCTGAAATCTAGACCTCTACACATTGAGTCATCACCCCATCTCCCAAAGATACTTTGGCTTTAGATTTATTTTTCAAGAATTGAGAAATGGGCCATGGAAGAAGTGAAGGGGACTTAAAGATAGAAGAAGGCAGACATATAAATAGAGGGTCCGAATACAGACATTAGAAAGATGTAAGATGGGGATCAGGAGAGAGGAAAAGAGGAAATGAAAGGGTGGTATAGGTTTAAGCAAAGCTAAAAATGGTATGGATAAGCCATATAGAAATCTATTTCTTTATTATGTAATTAAAATATAATTCAAGTCATGGTTTGTTAATAGAAAATCCTAATGCAATGGTAAGAAACCACCCAAGGAATTCTTGGTTAGGGAGGACCAATATGGAGTCTACTGATAAAAGAAACAATGCAGAATTTCCTAGAAAACTCATTTCTAATCTGTTCTGTTTGGCACTAGTTAGGCATGTCACCTGGTATTGAGGAAATAAGGACATAAGTCTTATGCTTCCTTTAAATTCCTTTAAATGTGAACTGACACATGCTGGTAGCATAGAAAATAATTAAATCTAAACTAAAGTAATAGTTTCTCTTTACTTATGTTTATTTTAATTCCCGACAAGACACAGTATAAATCATATGGTTGTGGTGTTTCAGCGGGAAGAAGATGACAAAAATCAGAGAAGCAGGAAATGCAGCATTTGTGTTATAGACAATGTCATCACAGAGCTAAACCAAGGTGAATGAACACTTGCATTCCTCAAGTGGGGACATTTCTATATTTCTCTGCAAGTCTGAGTTGGAATAAAAGGAATCTCTGTATCATGAAGTGCCACTAGTAGATACTTATCATAAAAGATAAGTATACATTTATCTCTTGTCATAAAAGACAAGTTTAATGTTTCATGTTCAACTTTGACAACTTCAATAATACAGAGTCATCAGGAGATTATTATGAAAAGTGAGTGATTAGAAAAGGTGTCTTGGTCAATCTCAATTACAGCATCATAATATTTTGTCATCTCTGTTTAAAAAATCTGTCAGTGACTTGAATAAACAGAATTGCATTACAATCTACTGGAAAAAATAATACGATAAAGCCTCTGCTTTCAGAGTTAACATAACCTGGAATGCACAATTTTCTATTCAGATGACTTTTTTAGTATGTGCAATATATGAGCACATAAAGTGTTGATTAAATCACGAATGTTTTAATGTTTTATGTTGGTAGCAATGTTAGTTTTAAAAAGTTTAAGTGGCTAATATAGAGTACATAAAAACTTTAAAAAATTAGGAAATGATGGAAATATGAACCAAAATTTAGGAGATTAAAAAATACATATAGAAAGCTACTACTTGGCAAGCCAACTTGAAATATAACTTTTAAAATAAATGTTTAAATGAAAGTCCTCTAAGTGGATGGATACAGCTGCTCCTTAAAATCATATGATACTAATAAACAATTCCCGTGTGAGAGACAAGATTCCTCCCAATGAGTTTTGGGTTAGGAAGACCTCAAGGGTGCATAAAACCATATTGTTGATGTCTCTGCCCTTGGTTTCCCACCAAAACTACCATCTCTGTTGCAGAGGCTTCAGAAACTTAAAGAAATTCTTCTGTAACTGAGCTAGAAATTTCCTTCCTGCTGTCTAGCTTTCTTTGTGCCAGAAGGTTCTATGCAATTTGCAGCGGGGGAGAAAATCAATTCCACCCAGCAGTGTATTCTGTGTACCTCACAGTCAACATGTAGTGCAACATGGGTATTCTGGTGCCATAGTGACATATAAAATATCAGAGTACCCAACTCTTCTCTGATTGCACTGGAAGCTGCTCCATGGGAGGGCAATCATGTCTGGTAGTTTAAATCTGGCAAAAAAAAAAAAAAATTGTGACTAGAGTCTAAAATCCTACATGGGTTCCTATACTGAAGTCACGGACAGCATGCCAGACTGCCTTATAAATATCTATTTTTATTCCCATAGGTTGGTATTTATCCCAGTGTCAAACATAGAAGTTTCTTTATGAAAAGGGAAGAGCTTAATGCAGAATTTCCTACTTGAACAGATGGCAAAGAAACCAAGAATAAGTGCCGAGTGTGTGCATCAACATTCAAGGTGATATCTAATTCACACCCTCAGAGGTTTGGGGTGCAGAAAGAATGTAAGAGCAGCAAGAGATGAAGGGGGGGCTGTATAATCCTGTCTTTTGGACACGACAGGACAAGCCCACTACATTCCAGATCTCACGGTGGAGGTGATCTCTCCTGTGTGAGATTAAACCTGTCAATATTCCACCAGAGTTGGGGGAAACCCTGGATCTCCCATAATAGATAGGAATAACTTCTGATTGCTGGAAGGATGGGTGGATATCCTTCAGGATGGATACACCCGTGGGTTGCCAATTCCTCAGTAAATAACTTCCAACCATTGATCTTGCCAGTGACCTTATTTTAAATTATAGGCTTATTTAAAAAGTACATGAAAGTAGCTTGGGAATTAAGTAAAATGGAAAAAAAAAAGGTTTTAGTGGGAGGCGAGGGAAGGGCAGATAATTGTGGAATAGGAACAAATTGTGTTGTATTTATGTATGAACGTGTCAAAATTAAAATAAAATATATAATGGAAAATAGACTTAAAATGATGACTCATATGTTTATCTTTATGAATCTCTTAAATACCACTAAAAGTAAAGTGTGAAGTGTTTTAAAGATATACATTTTGCAGTGATAAACAAAAACAAAGAAAAGAATATCAACATTTTTTTTCCTGAGAAAATAGTACTTCAAGTTATAATTGATATAACTATCCCAGGAAAGTTAAAGTCTAAATCCAAAATGATAAATTTTGAGAGAATGTATCAAGTCTGTGTTAGAGAATCCCATATTTCTCTAGAATTGGTGGGATCAAGATGTGGAAACAACAAAATGGCTGAGAATTTTTGATGCAAAACAAGTGCGTTCATTAAAAATCTGTTTAGTAAGTAGGTAAATATACAAATGTATGGTTATCCTGTCCCTCCTGCGTTCCAATAAATGTTTGAGCTCTGGGAATATTCAATGGTAAAATATATCTGTTGATTAGAATAGACTAGAATTCTGAAAGCTTTAGAAACTTTGGAAATCCGTTTAAATGTTTAAATGTTTGATCAGCAGACACTCTCCAAATGAAAATAACAGATCAAATAAAATAAACAAGACAATTTTGAGTGAGGACCTTGGGTGCACATATATGCAGTAAGCATGTAGAACAATTCAGAACAAATTGGGCTTTCTGCAAGAAAAAGTTAATATAATACCATCTTATGGATTTAATAAAGTGAGACATACTTTGTTAGCAGCAGAGATATATATAGTGAACTCATAATAATGTGGAGTCTCAATCATATTTTTATCTTCACACATCAGTTTTTATCTTTTTTCCATAGTAATAAAAATCCTAATCTCAGCCTGTGTGGTGACTCAGTCTTACACTCATGAGACGGTGAAGACAGGGGAAAATCACAAGCTCATGGCCAACCTTGGCTACATCATGGGGCTCAATCTAAAGAATGAAAATCTCACAATTTACCTCATCTGACACTTTAATTAAAATATATGCATTTCCTGCCAGGCATGGTGGTGCACGTCTTTAGTCCCAGCACTGGGGAAGCGGAGGTAGGAGGATCACCATGAGTTCAAGGCCACCCTGAGACTACATAGTGAATTCCAGGTCAGCCTAGGCTAGAGTGAGACCCTACCTCGAAAAACCCTCAAAAATTATATATATATATATATATATATATATATATATATATATATATATATATATATATATGCATTTCCAACCCCACCAGTTGCCAAATTTGGCCACATAACTCCATTATTTTGAATGGGATTCATGGGGGACTGGCTGTAAATTTTTGAAAGCATTTTTAAAAAATATTAAGTTCTTATTTTCTTCTTTGCTGTCAGGAGAGATGCAAATTCTGAAACATGAATGTTGTTCCCCAAATGTATCACACAACAGAGTAATATTATTGAGAGAACCTGTATTCTTCCAGCACTGCAACACTGCAGATTTAAATCAGCTACTTTAGGTTTATTTTTGTTTTTTTTTTGTTTTGTTTTGTTTTTGTTTTTTTTTAATATATATTTATTGTCCATAATGAGTTACATTATTTAGTGGGCAAACCATGCGTTGTTATCCCGAATGAAAGCCAAACTCACTCAGGCTATACTATGGTATGTTGTGGGTATTGTCTATGAAACATACCATACAAATAGACTCTATTACTAGAAATGGTGTGTGAAATATGTACAATGCTAAAATATTTGTCATTGAGTACTGGTGGGCAATCATGGTATCTAAGAATGCAGAGAATCCTAAAGAATAAGCATTAAAGCTGATGGCTTTTGATATAGCCTCACAAAGCATCAGATAATTCTATACTTTCTAGCCCAAAAGAATGTTCTAGGCTTTCTTGTACATTCCCTCACTCAACATTCGAATGCACCATTTAACTGAGTAACATTAGTCCGTATTTTGCTGCTCTGCATTACTTAATTTGGATGAGGAACAGAACCTGAAACCTCAAATATTATAATTGGCATATTAATTATTTTTAGACAAAGACAATGAGAGAAGTCTTTGAATTCCTTTCTCTCTAAAATACAAGCATTAATATCATGTTTCCCTCTGGTCCAGGAAGAGGTTGATATTTTTATCACTTGAGATGGGGAGTTAAAGGTAATAAGCTTCCATAGGGAAAAAAAATACTATTATAACTACATTTCTTACACATATTTGCCCCTTTCTAATTGTGGTTTGAATGTGAAATGCATTCTATAGACTCGTGTGTTTGAACACTTGGTGTCCTGCTGGTGGTGCTCTTTGGTAAAGTTGTAGAATTTTTTTTTTTTATTATCCATAATGAGTTACATTGTTTAGTGGGCCAACAATGAGTTGTTATCCCCAATTCCTCATTGCCCCCCCTCCCCATCCCCAGTCAGCTGGACATCCTCCTCCATGGGCCTTCTGTATCAGTCTTTGTAGTAGGGACCATGGATAGCTCATTCTTCAGCCGGGCTCTCATGTCTCAAGTGTGTAGTTACTGAGGGTTGCCAGGTCTCTGCTATTCTCCCCCACCACGGCTCTCACAATCTTTCCAACCCCTCTTCCTCTTTTTAAAGAGGTATGAGCTTGCTGGATAAAGTGGAAAAGCGTTGAGGTTTTAGACTCCACTCTGGCTTCCTGCTCTTCCTCTGCTTCTTGACAGTGTGGCCAGGCTCCAAACACCATGATTTTTCCCTTCCCTTCTTATTTAAACTGCTTCTCTAAAGTTACTTGTTCACAGCAACAAAAACGTAACTAATGGGACTGGAGAAATGGCTCATTGGTTAAGGCATTTCCCTTCAAAGCCTAATGACCTGAGTTTAATTCCCCTGTACCCACACAGAGCCAGATGATCAAAGTGGCACCTGCATTTGGAATCTGTTTACAGTGGCTGGAGGCCCTGATCTATTCTCTCTCTCTCTCTCTCTCTCTCTCTCTCTCTCTCTCTCTCTCTCTCTCTCTCTCTCTCTCTCTCTCTCTCTCTCCTTGCAAATAAATAAATAATTTTAAAAATATACACTTACAATTGAACATCTATGGCTCAAGCCCCTTTAACTCTACTCTTATTTTTCCCAAAACCATCATTTTTTTGGCAAAATAATGTTTACAGTCCTATGCTTGTCTGTGCATATTAATGTCTCAAAGAAGAAGGCCTCTGAATATGGAAATACATTAACACCATCTACATATACATTCAAATACTTCTGAATTGATCTTTTCCACTTCCATATCTATAATGAAATTAGATTTGCAATTTTAATTCCAAACCTCAGATTTCATATGAACTTTTGCTTTACCTTGTTTTAAAACTTATTTGCTGGCAGAAAAAAAAAAACATCATTTTAGTTATCACATACAAATTTATCTGGCTAAATTAATTAACATATTTGTAAATGAAAACAACGTCCCTAACTAACTATACCTATTTCCCCATCTTCTGTATTGCTTCACATCTGTCACATTAAGAACCAAGCCAGCACTTTACAGGGACATTCAACCTCTGCTCATATTACTTTCCTGTTAACTAGTCCTCCCAAATAGTTCTGCATACATAGACTTTCTCTTTTTTATTTCTATTCTTATTTATTTATTTGCAAGCAGAGAGAGAGAAAGAGAGAGAGAGAGAGAGAGAGAGGAGAGAGAGAGAAAATGGGTGTATGGGTGTGCGGGGCTTCCAACCACTGCAAACAGTTTCCAGATGTGTGCACCACTTCTTGCATCTGGCTTTATGTGGGTACTGGGGAACTGAACCCAGGAATTGTTAGGCATTTCAGGCAAGTGTCTTAAATGTTGGGCCATATCCACAGCCCTAGATGTTCTTGATTCATTATGGAAGAAAAGACAAGCTGGGAGAAGTGAGAAAAGGAAAACAAAGGAAAGAGACATTAGAAAATTAAAGTATAATTTTTACTAAGTTTTAAGTAAAATTAACATGTAGTAAGCACTAAGTATGTAAAGTGTGAGTTTCTTAAGTTTTTATGAAAAAAGACATACACAATTATGAATTTGTTATCACAGAAAGCTATAGATTTTTTTGACAAAATGTTTCAACATACCTCTAAATTATTTTGTTGAATTTTTTCACTCACTAACCTAAACATTTCTGGCACCTTAGATGTGCTTGCATTTTTGAGACCTCACATAAATGAAGTTACATTATGGGTATGTGTGTGTTTGCCCATGCATGCATGAGTGAATGATTCCAGCTTCCTTCACTAAATGGTTAAAAGATGTAAATAATGCCCAATTTTTCAGAGGTTCTATTGAGCACTGACAACTTAAGACCAGGTGGCCGGTATTATCATTTAGAAAAGTTAAAACTGTAATGCTAACAGGTATTATTGTTTGTATTAATTCACATGCCTAATAACTGCTGAACAGTTGAATCTGGGGTGGCTAAAGCAATCTAGAGTAGTTATTTGTCTAAATTATAAATGTGTATTTAAAATTGGCATTAGAATCTAAGCTTGGGGGCATAAATCTGTAATCCCAGAAGTGAAGGCAGACAGTAAAATCAGAAGTTAGAGGTTATCTTAGCTACGTAATAGCAAGACAACCTAAACTAAATGAAAAGTTATCTAAAAGATAAGCAATATAATAAAATTCAATAAACATCACAAAATATAATTTATTGGAGGGTGTAAAATATTTTCTTATACTGGTATGAGAAATCTATTCGTACTGTATATCATAA
Source organism: Zapus hudsonius (assembly GCA_004024765.1). Lineage (NCBI taxonomy): Eukaryota > Metazoa > Chordata > Mammalia > Rodentia > Dipodidae > Zapus > Zapus hudsonius. The sequence goes on from PVHP010029212.1 coordinate 11,331, forward strand.
ATGAACTCTATGTTGATATGTTGGAGACTACAAAGATGGAGAGACATGGTTGCTTCTTATATATTTCTTGAAGGAAAGACCATATCTTTTCATAATGTTTTATACAGAGTATACCCTAAGATCTATCTTTCTGCATTTTTGAATTTAATAGCCCAATAAATGGTTTTGAGATAATAAATGAACACATATTTGGTGCTTCTTTGTATCTTCTTGGAAAGTAAGAATATGATAATTGCTTAGTAATAACTTTTTGCAGTTTATTAAATTTATTAATTCTAATTTAGGAAATATGTATTGTCAGATTTTAGGGCATGCAATGACTTTCAATCATGTAATAAATTATAATAGTATAAAAGGTAAAATTCAACTAATACATTTTAATATATTTATATGATATTAGCAAATAGCCCTAAATATTTTTATAATTTTTTATGATTTCTACACCACTTACCTAATTAAAATTTTAATAATTTGTTTTTATTTTATTGCTTATATCAAATATTATTTTTAAAGAAAGACAGTTTTCTGGCTAGCTCACTCTTTAAAAATTGTAGTTCATTCCCAAAATAATAGCTATTTTCTTCAGGTATTGATGTCTTACATGTTCTCATTTTCATAGAGATTGAATAGGTGATGATATCTATTAACTTGATAGATGAATAGGACCAGGTTTGAGTACTAATGGGATGGAAATGATTGTAAAATCATAGAACTAAGAAAATAAAATCCTGTAAAATGTTTTACACAAACAGATGGACTTGACTTAGTAATATGACCAGATGGTGGACCAAGGAAGATAATGTTTTCCAGGGCATTTTATCCATCCAGACACCGCTTATGGGAGGAAGGGGTTTATTTCAGGTTTACAAAATCCAGGGGAAATTCCATCACTGGTGAAAGAAGCTACTTATATACACAGATCCAAGCACAGAGAATCAACTGAAGCAATGAAAAATAAATCCTTTCCATAAGCTATTTATGTTGAGATTTTGTTCTTAGTAAAAAGATTATAACTGCTACAGATGTTTTAAGGTATTGTAGCTGCCCCTTAGTTAGGAAGCTCATCAGGAAGCACAGATGAGCTACTTCCCTCAACCCTCTTTATGGACAATCACACTTATAGTGAACTCACACTGTTTCTGAATGAATATTATCCTACTTCATGAATATACCATTTATGACCATTATGCACCATTTATGATACAGTAGTAGCATTGCTAATGCTACTATACAATGATCATTGTAATTTTATTTGATTCATTTCAACATTTTTATTAATTTGTTACAAATATTATTTGTCATCTAATTCTATATCCAAATTTTCATGAGCTTCTTGCATACTGACAGTAACATCTTAAATTACTAATAGCCATGTCACTTGTCCAATTTCCTCATATGCTCACCAAAACATTTCTTTCTCTTACCCCAAAAATTTATTCCTATGGTGTTAGATATGAACTGGTATTTCATTGTAGTTTGATTTGCAGTTACCTGCCTACTAATGGTGTTACCTTCTGTTCATGTGCTGACCGTTCATCTGGGTTTCTTCTTTGATAAGATATGTATTCACCATCTTGGAAATTTATTTATTAATTTTATTAAAGATTCTTTAATAAAGTCTGTCATTTTTGTCAGGATTTCTGGAATTGTCTGTTCCTTTAACTTCTTGATTGGTCATTTTTCATATATTTCCTTAAATATTGGGCAGAAAACAAACATAAACAAAACAAAATTTCCCAAAGTATTAATCTTCTGTGTGTTTTCTTCCAATGCTAAACCAGGCTTATTTATCAATCTGCATTAACTGTGCTTTCCTGTGCACATGAATCTTGAAGGTCAATCAGAAGAGAAAAACATGACAACCTCTCTTCTATGATCTTTTTTTTTTTTTTTGTAATGTGCTTCTGGTGGGAGCTAGTTCTAGTATTGTAAATCCCACAGAGAAGCTCAAAACTATAAACCTTTTTATTTTTTCCTCTTCCCACAGAGCATTTGGAGGATGGGTTCCAAAACCCCGGAGGCCAAAATCCATGGATTCTCCTTTCCTTATATAAAATGACATGTTTAAACATATAATATTTCTCCTTCATATTCTTTAAATAATTTCTTTATATTTAATGACACAATATCATGTGTATAGTAACAGTAAAGTGATATGGTGTCATATTTAAGGAATCATTTCAAAAACTAATTCTACATGTTGATTACAGATGTATTTTTTAAAGTAATTGGTCTGAACTTCGTAGGATATGCAGATGCTGAGCTTGATGATGTAAATAACCAACCCAACTCCCCCTAAACTCTTCTTTTGATGTTATTCTCACTCACTGTTGTTTTCACCAACCCTTGTTGCTTATATCAGGCAGAAGCAGCTTGTCACTTTCAAATAACTTTCTGACAAATGTTACCTGAAGAGTCATCTCACCATTGAGAAGGCTCATAAGTGAAAAAAAAAAAAAAAGTCCTTAGAGCTGCTCCTTCAGGAAGTCACTAGTTAGGTCCAAACACATAATCGCAGTCCTAAAATAAGGTCAAAATTATGCCCTTTGGCAGCAGCAATGAGGCTTTGAGCCAATGCTTAGACATTGGGTAAGGGTAGGCAAATCAATTACAATATCACAGAGATATCCAATAAAATTCAGTCATTTCCTTTTTTCTTGTATTCCATTCATTCACTAATATAATTTTTATTGCATTCCAGAGCTATGCAAGGGTTTGTTTTATTCTGACCTGCCAGCTTATTCATGACTTTCAGGGAGACATAGAATTTGAGAATTCTCTAGACATGATTTTCACTGACGTCAATACTAATGATATTTTATGTATATTTTAAAATAAAAAGCAAAACTAATCTTATAAGAAAACAAAAGGAGAGGCTGTGGAGATGGCTCAGGGGACAGGAGAGCTTGTAGCACAAGCTCAAGAACCTGCTACTGTCTTGAGTTTTATTTCCAGCATCCATGTAAAAGGCAGGAGTGGCCATTCATGCATGCAGCCTCCACACTGGACACAGGAGACTCAGTGGGCTTATTGGACTGAAAATTGACAGATCTGTGAAGTAGAAAAGTCATACAGGAGGACACCAACAGAGGACACTGATGGTAGTTGCTGACATATCAAAGCAACACGTTGAAGGCTTTTGGTGCATACACATGCACACACTGTACATACACATCACATACACTACACATGCTATGCATGTACACACCACATGTAATACATACATACATACACTGCATACACATCACATATATTACACATACACTACACATGTACACACCACATGTACTAAACACATACATATACTACATACATAAATCACATATACTACACATACACTATACATGTACACACCACATGTACTGCACTCATACACACATCATATATATTACACATACATTATATGGTAGTTTGACATTGTTTTCATGATGATATTTGTAAGGTCAAATATTAAGGCCCTTGCTTTTGCAAAGAAAAACAATTTCTTTCCTATTTCTCTTAAGAATTGTGAATAGTAGGTTAGAATATAGGCTAATCTTTCTATCTGTGTTCATCTTTAATGCTCTAAAATGATCTTCTTTAACTATTGTGCTCAAGGGAGAAAAATATATGGAAGAGAAAGGGACATGTCTCTAGTTCAAAGTAGAAATAATCTATTCTCCAACCTCAATCATTTATTTTGTAAACATTTATTGAGCACCTGTCTGACTCTAAGCTACTCATAGGAAATTTGCTCCTCAGGGAATTTAGATTAGCGAAAAATTGTTGTGAATCTAGGTGTGAATCTAACCAGGGATCATATATATATATATATATATATATATATATATATATATATATATATATATATATATATATATATATATATGACATATATATATATATATGACATATGTCATATATATATATATATATATATGACATATATATATATATATATATGACAGAGAATCTCAGTTAAGTAAATCTAGCTGCAATTGGAGAGGACAAAAGCTGCATTTTGTTTTAGACTGTAAGTTAAGAATTCTTATCACATGTTTAAATCCTTAAACAATGTTCAAAAGGACTTTATTTGTGACTTTTGAAATTCAAATAGTTGATTAAATTTTGTGCTGTGCTGGTTTGTGGCTGACCTTGAAGATGAGAGCTTTTACTTCATAGTGACAAAGTCAAATAGTTGCATTAGATTCTTTATACTCCACAAAACCTAAAACTTTGATTGGGCCTTTAGAGGAAACCTTTGTAAACCTTTGTTCCACAACACTGGGTCATTCTTAAGAGAGAAGAAATCAAAAGGCCAAAGTACAAGAAATAAACCTTGGAAATGCTTCCTTTTCTCCACCCAATGACCATGCTCAGTACTTCCTGATTCTGATATACTGCGTAGGAAAAGCATCTATATATCAAATAGCATTACATTTTTATTTCAAACAAGCACCTATAACCATTGGGATATCTCCCCAGCCAGCCTCTGTATTTTCTTTTCAGAAATGCTAGAATGCCAGGCAACAACAGTGTTCCTAGTACACTCTGATCTAAGTTAGAGACCCATGCCATGTTCAGACTCTGAGGTTAAAGAAATCTTCCTTTAACTGAAGATTAATGCTAAATGGTTTGGATATATTATGTCTCATGAAAACAGATGCAATATTTCGAGAGTAAAGCCACATACATAATCAAAAGATTATTAAAGTGCATTAAATATATTAAAATACACATTTGTGTATGTATTTTATATGAATATATGTATTTATGTGTTAATGAACATATATATGTTCATTTTTTTCTAAACAAAAATGATTCAGTTAAATGTTGAAATAATGCTATCTTTAACCTTCATGTACACCCCTGAAAACACGTGTTTGTTTTCTAGGTACAAATCAATACAATTCAGGGAAAGATTATTATTATAATAATTTTTTTTGAGGTAGGGTTTTGCTCTAGCCTAGGCTTACCTGGAATTCACTATGTAGTCTCAGGTTGGCCTCAAGATCACAGAAATCCATTTAACTCTCCCTCCCAAATCCTAGGATTAAAGTTTTATGCCACCATTCCTGGAAAAATTTTGATATAACTCATCACTTTTCAGCCATTTGTGACTCTCTCAATTTTAATTTTGAGTTTTATCACCTGATATTTCAGAAAAGATCTTTATTAACTAATATCTATAAGATTTCATATACATCATTTACATGTCTTCTCTATTATCATGAATAATATCTTTAAGATTTTTACTTTTAATTGACAATTGTCATATGTGTCTTTCAGATATTTTGGTCATCATCCCCTCCTATTTCATCCTCTTGTCAATTATCTTCCATTTTATTAAAAAATAACATTTATTTCAATAGAATTTCAGCATTAAATATAGCTATCAACTAGAAAGAAATTTCAGAGAACTAAGTTATAGTGTGGGAAATATTCCACATTAAATTAAATTAAATATAATATGTTACAAAACAATAAACATTAATATGTATGCATCAAAAAAAACAATGAAAACAAGCAGTACCAACATTCCATCACTGGTTCTTTTAAACAGAAAGATGTTGATAAATTGTCACATTCAATGTATTTAAACTCAAAACTGGGAGGACTTATAGGTAACTTCTCTTTATACTTCATACATAGTAATTGTGGCAGTTTTGAATAAATGTCCCCAATAGAATTTATTGTAATTGTGTTTATTAAATTGTTAATTGTCTCCAGGCTTCTGGCTGGAGGAAGTGCCACTTTGGCCTAGCCTCCTGGGGACTGGCCCTTTCTAAATTGGATGTAAAATACTAGGGATTTTGCCAAAGAAAAGCCAGAACCTGGTCTGGCAGTTCTGCATTTTCTGAATTACAGTGTGGTTGCTTGCTTGCTTCTGAAGGTGCTGTCTCTGTCTCTGTTTGGGTCTGTAAAACGGGGCCAGCCTTTTTTCCTTAACTTCCCTAGGGTCTGTTACTTCAATAAATACTTTCCTCCCCCAAATTGTGCCTGGTTTGGAGATTCATACCAGAGATGTGTGGCTGACTATGACAGTAATGTTCCAATTTAGGAGAATGTATCTCAAGAACATACTTCATTTAGTTGAGGAAAAAGGATTGAATTTTATTACAAAATTTATAAGTAATTTTTTTTATTGTTCATAATGAGTTACATTATTTAGTGGGCAAACAATGAGTTGTTATCCCCAATTCTCCTATACTCCCCCTCCCCTATCCCCAACCAGCTGGATGTCCTCCTCTGTGGGTCGTCTGGATCAGTCCTTGTGACAGGGGACCATGGATAGCCTTGTATTCAGCCAGATTCTCCTGGCCCTGTTATGTTGTTACTGAGGGGGGCCATGCCTCTGGATAGTCTCCTCCACCACGGCTCTCACAATCTTTCCGCCCCCTCTTCCGCACAGTTCCCTGAGTCATGGTGGATGAGTATTAAGGCTGCTGTATTGTTGTGAGCTTAGGGGTCTTTGTGTCAAATATCATTGGTTTCTGTCTCACTGGCTTATCCTGTGTTGATTGAATGGCTGTGGCTGTGGGTCCCATTGTTCATTCCATCATTCTCTGTGGAGATCCATATGGATCCTCCACGATATGACTGTGGTGGCTCATCTCTTGCCAAGATCTCAGCTATCAGCCTACGGTCGGTTGGTAGGGTTAGATGGGACCCAGCTCTCTTATTGCATCCTGAAAAACACAAACATAATCTCCATCGGAGAGTGAGGTCAGTGTAGGTTAACAAATATACACAATTCTGGATTACCTAGATTCTATTTTTAGTCGCCTCCCTGTCAATAGCTCCCATACTGTATCTTGTCTTGGGTGCCCAAGTATACAGGATCTGGTGCCTATCGCCCTGCAACCCAAGTTCCAGACAAGGGCTCCCCCTCACTGAGTGGAAAATTTGGCCGAATTTGAAAGCTGTTGTTTGTCTCCCCCAAACCCATGCTTCCCCGTTACACAAGTGCTCCTTTCTTGGTTCGCTGTTCACTCCCATTAGGTTGGTGTGGTCAGCCTACTCATGGCTGCAGATCGTGTTTCATGTCAGTGGTCTCTGTTTACTCCAGCTGTTGTTGATCAGTTTCCCCTGGCAGCCTGTGCAGTGCCTTCCAGCACTACACTAACTGCCTTCTGGGAGCTGGATACCATTCCAGACCTCAAAGTGTCTCTCAATGCTGGTCTATATCATTATGTGGTTTCTTCAGCAACAGGGTTTTGCCTCAGGTCTGGGGAGGGCACTCAAGGGCTTTGACAGAATTCTGTCTTGTTGGGGCCTCATGGGTCACTTTGGTCAACATCTCAGTGAGGGAAGGAACTGGTGGTTGGAGCCAGGGGTTGTCAGACTGATCTAATTGTTCATAGGCTTAATCTCTCCTCTAACACCCGTGGCCCCTCTTGCCACTACTTTCTCAATAGGTTACAGTATGCTCATGAAGATTATATGTTTTGGAACCTAATATGGTTTAACCTCATGCTTAAGCCATTCCCCTCCCCTCATCCCTTACCCCTCATTCATAACCTCTCACATGCACTTTTCCACATCTTTAAGTCATGCTTTTTTGCCAATGATACACAATCATTTGAAATTTTCTTCCTTTAAAAAGTATTTTATGTCTGATATTTGGAAGTTTATAAAAATATAAGAATATTAATAAAATTCTAAAAAATCAAAAGACATAGCTCATAAAACTATTCTTTTTCAAAATATTTCATTCAATTTCTTTTTTTTTCTTAAATATATATACTTCTGTCCATAATGAGTTACATTATTCAGTGGGCAAACAATGAGTTGTTATCCCCAATTCCCAAATGCTCCCCTCCCCCTCCCTAATCAGCTGGATATCCTCCTCTGTTGGCCATCTGGATCAGTCCTTGTGGCAGGGGACCCTGGATAGCCTAGTAATCAGCCCAGTCCTCCTGGCCCAGGTGTGTTCATACTGGAGGGTACCAAGCCTGTGGATAGTCTCCCCCACCATGGCTCTTACAATCTTTCTGCCCCCTCTTCCGCATAGTTCCCTGAGTCGTGGTGGATGAGTATTAAAGCTGCTTTAAGATCGTGAGTTTAGGGGTCTTTGTGTCAAAGATCGTTAGTTTCTGTCTCACTGGCTTATCCTGTGTAGATTGAATGCTGTGGCTGTGGGCCTTTGTTCCTCCCATCCTTCTCTGCGGGATTCCATATGCCACGTTATGACTGTGGTGGCTCCTCTCTTGCCAGAATCTCAGGTATCGGCCTAAGGTCGGTTGGTAGGATTAGGTGAGCCCCAGCTCTCTCGCAGCATCCTGAAAGATAAAAACACAATCTCCATCGGAGAGTGAGGTCAGTGTAGGTTAACAAATATACACATTTCTGGATTACCTAGATTCTATTTTTCGTAGCCTCCCCATCAATCGCTCCCACAGTGCATCTTGTCTCAGGAGCCCAAGAGTACGGGATCCAATAAATATCGCCCTGAATCCCAAGTTCAAGACAAGGGATCCCCTCACTAAGTGGAAAATTGGCCAAATTTGAAAGCTGTTTATTGTCTCCCCCAGGCCCAGGCTCCTCCGTTGCACAAGTGCTCCTTTCTTGGTTTGCTGATCTCTCCCAGTAAGGGGTGTGGTCAGCCTACTCATGATCGCAGATTGTTTTTCGTGTCAGTGGTCTCTGTTTACTCCAGCTGTTGTTGATCATTTTCCCCTGGCAGCCTGTGCAGTGCCTTCTAGCACTACACTAACTGCCTTCTGGGGGCTGGATACCATTCGGATGTTGCAGGATCTCTCAATGCTGGTCGATGGCATTCTGTGGTTTCTTCAGCAACAGGGTTTTGCCTCAGGCATAGGGAGGGCACCCAAGAGCTTTGACAGAATTCTGTCTTGTTGTTGGATTCTCATGAGTCGCTTTGGTCAACAGCTCAGTGAGGGAAGGAACAGTGGATGGAACCAGGGGTTGTCCGGCTGCTCTAATTATTCACAGGCTTAGACTCTCTCCCCTACCACTCATGGGCCCTCTTGCCAGATGACGCACACTACTTGCTCAATAGGATAAATATGATAGTGAGGATTTTGTTTTGAAACCTAATATGGTTTATCCTCAAGTTTAAGTCATTCTCCTCCTCCCATCCCTTACCCATCATTCATAATCTCTCACTTCTTACTAGTAGTCTGCATATAGAAAGGCTACTGATTTTTGTGTGTTAATTTTGTATCCTGCCACTCTGCTGAAGTCATTGATCACCTTCAGGAGATTACTAATACTGTTTTTTGGATCTGAGAGTGGACATCCCTGTCTTGTTCCTGAGTTGAGGGCGAACTCCTTGAGTCGTTCCCCACTGAGGATGATTTGTGCTTTAGGAGATCTGTATATTGACTTTATCATGTTGAGGTATAGTCCATCTATGCCTATTCTTTCCAGGGTTTTGAACATGAAGTGGTGTTGAATTTTGTCAAAAGCCTTCTCGACATCAATTGAGATGACCATGTGGTTTTTGCTGTTGAGTTTGTTAATGTGGTGAATTATATTTATCGATTTGCAAATGTTGAACCATCCCTGCATCCCTGGGATGAAGCCGACTTATTCAGGATGAATTATAGACTTGATATGGGTTTGTATTCGGTTTGCTAGGAATTTGTTTAGGATTTTTGCATCCAAGTTCATCAGGGATATGGGCCTGTAGTTTTCTTTCTTTGTTACACCCTTGCCTGGTTTGGGAATTAGGGCGATGGTAGCTTCATAAAAAGAGTTTGGGAGCCTACCCTCTTTTTCTATGTCCCTCACAAGCTTCAAAAAGAGAGGTTTCAGTTCTGATGAAGGTTTGGTAGAATTCAGATGAGAAACCATCTGGACCTGGGCTTTTCCGTTTCGGGAGGTTCTTAATTATCGATTCAATCTCTGTGATTGTTATCAGATTGTTTAGGGTCTTTATCTGCTTTGGTCTGAGCATTGGAAGTTGGTAGGTGTCAAGGAATTTTTCCATTTCTTCGAAGTTCTCTAATTTTGTAGAGTAGAGGTTTTGGAAGTATGACCTAATGATACATCCAATCTCTTCAGCATCTGTTGTGATCTCACCCTTTTCATTTTTTATTTTGTTAATTTGGGCCTTCTCAGTTTTTCATTTGATTAAGTTGGCCAGGGGTTTGTCAATCTTATTGACTTTTTCAAAGAATCAACTCTTTGATTTGTCTATTTTTTCGATCGTTTTCGTTTCCAAGTCATTAATCTCAGCTCTGATCTTGATTATTTCCTTGGGTCTCGAGTTCCTAGGGTTGGATTTTTCCATCTGCTCTATAACCTTAGGTATGAGGATAGTTGGTTGATTTGAGACCTCTCTGTCTTTGTTAAGAAGGCATTCAGAGCAATGAATTTCCCCCTTAGAACTGCCTTCATTGTGTCCCACAAGTTCTGAAAGGATGTATCCTCATTATCATTTGTTTCTAGGAAGTTCTGAATTTCCTGTCTGATTTCTTGTTTGACCCATTCAATATTCAGGAGCGAGTTGTTCAGTCGCCAATATCTATTGAAATTTTTGGATCCTCTCCCATTGTTAATTTCTAGCTTTAATGTGTTGTGGTCTGATATGATGCAGGGGATTACATTTGCTCTTTCTGAATTTGCTGAAGGATGACTTATGACCTAGAATATGGTCAATTTTGGAAAAAGTTCCATGTGCCACTGAGAAGAATGTGTAATCTGTGTCCTTGGGGTGAAATGTTCTGTAGATGTCTGTTATCCCTAGTTTGTCAATGGTGCCATTTAGCAGCTTGATTTCCCTGCTTATCTGTTGTTTGTATGATCTGTCTAGGGATGACAGTGGAGTGTTAAAGCCACCTACTATGATGGTGTTGGCATCTATATCTGCTTTGCTTTTGAGTAATTTATGCCTAATAAACTGAGGGGCCCATACATTTGGTGCATACATATTTAATATAGTGATATCTTCCTGCTGTATTGTTCCCTGATGAGTAGGAAGTGGCCATCATCGTCCTTTTTTATTGCTGTTGGCTTAAAGTCTATTTTGTCAAATATTAGAGTAGCCACACCTGCTTTTTTATTTTTCCCACCTGCCTGAAAAATTGTTTTCCACCCTTTTATTCTCAGTAGGTTACTGTCTTTAGCAATAAGGTGTGTTTCTTGTAGGCAACAGATGGAAGGGTCCATTTTCCTGATCCAACCTGCTATCCTGTGTCTTTTTATAGGAGAGTTGAGTCCATTTACATTCAAAGTTATAACTGTGAGGTTTGCCATGTTGTAGAGAATATGAAGGTTGGTATCTGAGCTGTTGCTGTTATCTCTTTTGTGTTATCTTGATTGTTCT
>PVHP010029213.1:0-22525 GCA_004024765.1 Zapus hudsonius
TCTCCCCCTCTCCTCCTTCTCTCTCCTCCTCTCCCTCTCCTCTCTCTCCCCTGTCTCTCCCCCTTTCTCCCCCTCTCCTCTCCATCTTTTTATCTGCTCCTGACTTCGGCTCTGAAGAACCAGTCCAGGGCGGTGTGTCCTGATGCTCGGATGCAGGAGGGGCCAACAATTAAGTGTCAGCTGCTTGTTGGCCTCGGCCATGGCCGGTGTCCCACCTTGCAGTAGAGAGGGGCTTTGCCACTTGCCTTTTCTGTTCCCAGAAGTGAGATAAGCTCTTTATTTATGAGAGAGAGAGAGAGACAGACAGGCGAGAGAGGGAGACGAGAGAGGAGAGACAGAGAGAGACAGGAGAGAGAGGAGAGAGAGAATATGAATGGCAGACAGAGAGAGAATGGGTGACCAGGCCTCCAGCCCCTGCAAACGAACTCCAGATGCGTGTCCCGCCTTGTGCCTCTGGCTTTCCGGAGGCGCTGGGGAATGAACTCAGGTCCTTCTGCGTTGCCTTCACCTCATCTCTTCAGCCCCATAAGCTCTTTCTACACAAACAACTGAAGGCCCAGCCCATTAGGTGGTTCAGCGGAGAGGTCCCCGGGTGACCACTAACCTGTCTCAGATCAGCGACAGCCATGCTCGCTGAGGACAGAAAGCTCACACAAGTGGTTTTAAGCGAACTTCATGAAGGTGTGTCACACCTGCAGAAAAGTCGACTTCCCCCCTTTGCTGCTCTAGAGGTTTAATTAGGATTAACGTGTGGGAGCTGCAAGAAGTGGGATTTCCTTTCGGCCAGTGCTGTTGATGAGATCGCCCTCAGATTCCGTAGCATTTTTTTCTTTTAGGTAAGAGAGGGGTACTTGGAACATTTTAATGTTTGAGACTTTATCTGGGAATGATTTGTGATTTAGTTTTGTCTCCGCTTCCAAACACTGCATGTCAAACAGTGGTTTAATTAAAATTTTATTATAAAGAAAATTTGAGTAATGTCAGTGAAATTTCAAATAAAAGGAACAATTCCTTCCGTAATTAATCCACCTTTGCAAGCCAGTGTATTTGTTGATTTTTGCTTTGATGCTCAGGGTCATGAGTATATTAAGAATACATTTAGGGCTGGAGCGATGGCTCAGCGGTTAAGGCACTTGCCTCCAGTGCCTAAGGCCCCGGGTTCAATTCCCCAGGACCCACATAGGCCAGACCCACAAGGTGGTGGCCTTGGTGCACTCTCACTCTCTCTCTCTCTCTCTCTCTCTCTCTCTCTGCTTGAAAATGAAGAAATAAAATATTTTAAAAAAAAGAATACATTTAAATGTGTTTTAAAATACACTTAATTCATTAAATTCAAGAATAAATTTATAAAACTTACAATGTGCACAGTTATGCTCGTTTTCCCCATGAGAATGTGTAGATTAAGTAGAAAGTCCTTTGAGTATCGCACAGAACTTTGTGGACTGAAAGGTGTGAGAACAGGGCCGGGGCTCTGGCTCAGCGGCCCAGTATCTGCCTAGGATGTGCCAACGTCCCCAGCACTGTCCCCAAGAAGAGGGGAGGGAAGCCAGCCCTCTCCCCCACGTGGCAGAGCTCGGGTCGTGCCTGACCCCGTTTGCTTTTCTCTTCCCCACTTGCTTCTTTGAACAGGCTGGCGGGGTGGCAGGTACCTCTGTGGACTTGATACTGTTCCCTCTGGACACCATCAAGACCAGGCTGCAGAGCCCGCAAGGATTCAGGCAAGCTGGTGGCTTCCGCGGAGTGTATGCTGGCGTCCCTTCCACCGCCATCTGCTCTTTTCCCAACGGTGAGTGTTCTGATGATCCACGTGGCATGTGACAATCCCTACTGGTTTATTTTTATTTTATTTTTTTTCAAGGTAGGGGTTCACTCTAGCCCAGGCTGACCTGGAGTTCACTCTGGAATCTCAGGCTGGCCTTGAGCTCACAGCATTCCCGGCTTTGCGAATGGCTTTGTTGGCATCATTGCATCGAGCAACTTGACAGCGTGACCGCCCTGCATCTGCCTCCTTGGGGCTCTTGTCCACCGGCCCGCACACTCTCCTCTCCTTTGAAGGGTGACTCATGTCTGAGACCTCATTGGTGCGGGCCTGGCCCAGGTGACCCTGGCACGCAGCCCTGTGGACAAGCACCTGGTGGCAGAGAGGCAGGGAACCGGGGAGGCTGCTCTTCGGTGAGACGAGCGAGATTGTCCTGGGCGCTTTCTGGTGACTGCTGCTTGGCTCCAGTCCTGCTTAATGCTCTTCTGGGGATGGGTGCTTTGCAGACTCTGTGCCGAGGACTGAACCCGGGCCTGCACAGGCCACACAGACCCGGATGATTGCCTCCAGTGGCTCTAGGGGCTTCTTAAACCCGTGGTGTGTTCCCCGTCTTTCAGGATAACCCGTCTGTGAGCATGGCACTTGTGTAGAACTTTGTTGTGAAAGAGAAAGATAGCAGTGCTTCCAAGCGTTGTCTGTGAGCCCAGCCTGGGAGTCCGCTTGAGTTTAGTGAGTCCTGACACCGAGTGACTGGTGTTCTCTTGAACCACCGCTTCGTGTCGAGCCTGGCCTTAGTTGTGGGAGGGGGCCTAGCTGTGCACCGCGGAAGCTCCTGGCCACAGCTTCACCAGGTGCTGTTGTGCCTGGCCACCTGCCGAGATGGAGGGTCCATTGGTATCCGGTGTGTGTGGCACACGTGGGTTCTGCTGTTCTTCTGTGGCTCTGGTAGACGTTTGGGGACCTTTGCGCTAGGAAATTGCAAAGGAATACATCACTTCTGGTGACAAGTTTTTATGGCTTTTCCTCCTTGTTCCTTGGTCATTTTCTCCGAAGTTTTGCTCCTGAGGATTATTGGCGCAGGTGTGACATTCCATGTGGTGTGTGCGTAGGTTTCACTGTGAGTAGTGAGTAGACAGGTGTGATGTTCCGTGTGGTGTGTGGGGTACAGCATGCTGTTAAGGTCACAGGACTACTTTATATTCTTCTCTAAGGAGTTTCTGTCCAGAATGTGAGAGAGAGAGAGAGAGAGAGAGAGAGAGAGAGAGAGAGAGAGAGAGAGTTGGTCTGTGTCCATGTGTCTGTCAGAAAGTGATGTTCTCTTTTGCGTTAATTTTCCCCCTCAATGAAAGGTAGCGAGCGGGGCTGCAGTGAGAGCCCAGTGGAAATGGGTTTTTCTACAAATTTCAGAGGCGTCAGAGTTCTTGCGGGTTCTCTTGTCTGTTGCTGTTGGTTACAGTCCCAGCACAGAGCCCAGTGTCATTGGCAGTGGGCCTTTCCAGAACAAACTCTACACAGGTGAGGGCTTTAAACCTTATTCCCTTTTTAGAGGGGAATGTCGAGGAAAGTAGATTTTAGGGTTTTGTTGTTTAGTGTGGTGGGGGGAGGCCGCACTTGCGCTTGCCAGAGCTGCTTCAGAGTCTTACTGTCCCATCCGGATGTCACCTGCCTCCATCCCTCGAGGACAGGTTCAGTCAGGCTTCACTGACGCACCTCTAGGGAACTTGTTGCCCTGTCTTTCCCCCTTTCCCCGGAGGCGGGGCACAGGGACCGCTGTGTGCAGGAGGGACATTCAGCGCGGGCCAAGGCGGGGGAAGCCATGTGAAGAAGCACACATGGGTAGAGACCGGTTGGGACTGGCTGTGGCCCTTGTGAACAACCTGCCTCCTGCCTCTTTGGCCTGGTCCATGCTTGCTGGCCTTGGGGAGCTGCTCGGCACTGTCGGTGTGTCTTTCAAAGCTAATGAGCTGACTTTGTACCCATTCGATATGTTGGTCCATCTTTTCTTGCATGACGAACATCAAGTTCTCCTTAGGATCTGTGCCAGTATGATCGGGGGTTTAGCGTCGTGTCATCCTGGTCCTGCTTCTGCTCTCTCTCTTTAGTGGTGTTATTGTTGTCATTTGGTGCAGCTTCCTCAGCTGGTATAATATGCTTGCGTTGAGGTCTGCCCTTTTCGATTCCACTTGAGGTGGTTGGCGGAATGCCTTTGTGATATATGCAGGGGTCGGTGGGTGTGGGGATGGCAGAGCGCAGTGGGCAGTGGGGCGGGTTCAGTTGTCGGTGCTGTGGGGGTTGGTGGTTGTGGGGAGGGGTAGCATACCCCCGGATGTCGTGGGTACTGGGGTGGGGCCACCAGATTAGGCAGGCCAGGGGAACAGGCCCACAGAGGTCTGAGGTCCCAGGGGATGGGGTCGGTGGGTGGGGGGGTGTGAGGCTGCTGAGATCCCTGGAACTAGTGTTGCTTGGATCTCTGGGCGCAGATAGAGAGGCTGATGGGTTCCTCAGGCGCAGAAACGGAGCGGGGCAGATGCTGGAGGCTGGAGGTGGGGGAAGGGGCTACGTAAGAACCCCTGGACCAGTTTGGAAGGCGGCAGAGAAAGAAAAGAAAAATAAATAAATAAAATTAAATAAAAAAAATAAAGAACCGGTGAAAGAGAAAGAAAAGAAAAAAAAAAAGGATTAAAAACCAAAATAAACAAGAAAGCCGAGTAGCAAGGAGGGAGGGGTGGGGCAGACACGCCGGAGGCTGGAGGTCAGGGGGAGGGGCTACGAAGGAGCCCTTGGTTGAACTGGTGAAAGAGAAAGAAAAGAAAAAAAAAAAAGGATTAAAAACCAAAATAAACAAGAAGACCGAGTGGCAGGCGGGAGGGGCGGGGCAGCCGTGCTGGAGGCCCTCGTGCTTGTCTTTCAGAAGATGAGCTTGGCCTCCCTGTGGCCTCCGGGCCTTAGCTTCACGGAGCGGTGCACATCCCGGGGCTAAAGCACAGAGCCGCAGTGCAGCTCTGGTGACTCGAGACCTTCCAGTCCAGGAAGCTGATCGGAGCAACAGAGACCTTGAAGTGGTAAAGAGTAAGCGGCAGTGAAGCCTTGTAGACATTTTACTCCAGGTACACGTGGACATTTGTGACCTAATTACAAATTAGTGCAGCTGCTGGTTTAAAAATTGCTGCTTGATTTGTTTGCAAGAGAGACAGAATGTAAAAACACACCACTGCCAACCAAATCCAGACCCATGCGCCACTTTGTGCATCTGGCTTTCCGCGGGTACCAGGGAAATGAACCCAAGCCGCTGGGCTTGACAAGCCGGCGCCTTACCTGCTGCGCCGTCCTCTCCAGCCCCAGCTGCTGTTTGGGGCCTCCGAGAGGCTCCTCGTGCTTCCTAAGCGTCCTGCCGGCGAGGTGTGGCAGGGTGACGTTAACGTCAAGCTCCCTTTGGGTAGGGAGCATGTTTTTCAGACAACTTAGCTCCAGTCAACTCTGTCAGAGCAAGGGTGGGCTTATCTTCTAGCTCATAATTTAGTAATTACCGTCACCACTTTTAAAGAAACATCTCTGAATTGTTACGTGTACGTTTATGCTTGTGAAAGACTGTTGTGTGTTTCACCTTTCAGCGGCTGCCTTTTTCCTCACCTATGAATATGTGAAATGTGTTTTGCACACGGATTCTGCCTCACATCTCACGCCTGTGAAGCACATGGTGGCTGCTTGTGCTGGAGAAGTGGTGAGTATGTGAAATACTCCAGAAATGCAAGCTGAGTGAGTGTACGCTTGTTGCCACGCATAGTTGTTGTATTCTTAAACTAAATTCTATTCTTTTCTACTAACACTTGTATTTATTAGCAAGGAGGGAGGTGGGCAATGGGCGTGCCAGGGCCTCCAGCCACTGCAAACAAACCCCAGACACATGTGTCACTTCGCACACCTGACTTTACATGGGTGCTGGGGAATTGAACCTGGGCCAGTAGGCTTTGCAAGCAGGCGCCTTTAACTGCAAAGCCATCTCCCCAATCCTTTATTTTTATGAAGTGTTGTGTTTATTTGATGAGAAAATCACAAATTGTGGAGTTTATTTGAGGGGAATTGGGATCTGGGAAGGAAGGCCAGAACACGCTCTCATGTGGAAAACTAAGAAAGTTGAAAGTTTAGGGAAAAACTTGTAAAGCCTCAAGTAAATGGAAAGTAGTTTATCATCTAAGAGAAATAGGCCTTCATAATGCTATGTTGTGGCTTGGTTTTCAGTGAAGGAGCTTTTCCTGTAGAAAGCTGGGTGGTCTGAGAGACGGAGAGCCTCTTTGTGATCCAGCCTTGTTACTATGAACATAATAACCTGAAGGCAGACTAGAAGGAAATGCTAATTTGAAGAAGATAATCTCAAAAATAGATTTTTAGCGTGTATATGGAGATGTGGTGTGCACACAGACTCCTTGCGGGCAAGACCGTGTCTATGGTTTTGAACACCTCTATGTAAACAAAGGCCCCTGCCCAAATCTTAACGCCCTCTGCAGCAGTAGCCTGGCCTTCTATTGGAATACAGGGAAATGGATCAGGTAAGACTGAATGTGATGTAGCTCCAGCAGAAGAGTCCGTGTGTGCCGTTTGATCAGGAGCTTGCTGTACCACGTCAGCTACAGCTCCGCCTCCGAGGAGGTGGTCCAGGATGCTGTCACCAGCCGTGGTGATCTTTTCAGACTTGACTTTCTTAGAAATCTACTTGGAGCTTTTCCTTTTATTTTCAGAAATGGAAGGTCATGGAAAGTTCTTTGCAGCCAAAAGCAGCCTGCGGATTAAATGCCTGTGCATGGATGACATGCAGAGATTCACACACGTGGGTGGGGTACATTGTCCTCCTCACGTGAGTCTGGAACACTTAGGAAGTAAACGCCATCATGCGTTTTCAGCCTTTCTGGCAGCTTCTACAGCACTCTCCGTGTTAGTCTCTTGCCTAGGTCACTTTCCTTTGGTGGCCTTCCTCCTCCTCCCAGAAGGCTCCGCTCTTCTCTTGGACCTCTTTGTTCCTTTTAGTGTTCTTGAGGCAGGGTCTTATTGCAGGTTGACTCTGAACTCACTCTGTAGCCCAGGCTGGCCATGGTGACCCTCCCACCTCAGCTTCCTAAGTGCTGGAACTATTCCATGTGAGCCACCACACCTGGCCTTTGTTTCTTTTTAAAGAAGAAAAAAAAATTTATATATATATATATAGTATGTATGTATATGTATAAATGGCTGGAGAGATGGATCAGTGGTTAGGTGCTTACCTGCAGAACCTAAGTGGCTTATGCATCTGAAGTTCATTTGCAGTAGCTAGAGACCCTGACATGCCCTTTCTCATTCTCTTTCTCTTTTGTGTGTGTGTGTGTATAAAATTAAAAAAATACTTTTATTTATAGAGGGGAGAGAGAGAGAAGGCATGCTGCTACAAACGAACTCCAGATACACGCACCACTTTGTGCATCTGGCTTTAAGTGGGTACTGGGGAATCAAACCCAGGTCCTTAGGCTTTGCAGCCAAGCACCTTAACTGCTGAGCCATCTCCAGCCCCCCCCCCCCTTTTTCAGGTAGGGTCTCACTGGAGCCCAGGCTGACGTTGAATTCACTATGTAGATTCAGAGTGGCCTTGAACTCACAGTCATCCTCCTACCTCTTCCTCCAGGGTGTGGGGTTAATTTAAAGGCATGCACCACTGCCAGGCCTTTGTTTCTTTTTCTGGGTTTTGTTGAGCGCATCTCCTGCCCTCACCTGTCTGTGCGGCTCTAGATCCTGGGACTGAAGGGGGCTGAGATCCAGGTGCAGGAGTTTTAGTAGCAGAGGGAGAGCCTGAAGGGAAGACGGGATTGGTTTTGTCTGGATTGGGGTGTTGAGTCAGGAAAGGTCTCATAGAACGCTAATTTAGTTTAAGAATAAATGTGATTGTGCGTAAAGAGGGAGACCCCCCCCCCCGCTCTGTTTTCTCCACATGAGCCTGAACCTTTACCCAAGGAAGACCCAGCATGGCGACAGATGACCACTCAGTCTGTGTGACTTGTCACTTCAGCACCAGGAAATGGCTTAGGTCTCATTACAGCGTTTTAAAAAGAAACTATTTATTGGAGAGAAGGACAGAAAGAGGCAGATAGAAAGAATGGGCGTGAGCACGCCAGAGCCTCCTGCCACGGCAAAGAACTCCAGACATACATGTCACCCTGTGCTTCTGGCTTGACGTGGGTACTGGGGAATTCAACATAGGCTGGCAGGTTTTGCAAGCAAGCAGTTTTAACTGCTGAGCCATCTCTCCAGCCCCAGGTTGGTATAATTTTTGTTGACTGTAAACTTGGTGTGAGTTTGGAGAAGAACCGGCACCTAAAAGATTTAAATGTTTCCTAAAATGCCTACCAGCTCTTTGTGTAGGGTAAATGTCTGCACTAACGCACGATGTGTGTGTGTGTGTGTGTGTGTGTGTGTGTGTGTGTGTGTGTGTACATTTAAACTTCAAGGGGACCAGGAGGAGTCCCAGCTTGCTTTACCACCAGGTGCATTTTCACACGTGACCAGAAGGTGGCAGGCGTTCCGCGTAGAGAGCTCGCTCCTATCAGGTGGTGCTCTAGGAGATGGGTTAGCCATTTCTGCAAGTTAATGGACTGCACTTGAGAACTCTTCAGTGTTCCGGGGCTGCTCCTGACACCCCACTAATGCACCCCAGGAGCTTGTTCCGCACAGTCCAGAGCAGGCTTTGCTTGGAGCACGGCTAAGCCAACTCTCAAGCTGAAATTGAGCTAGTGCTGAGGTGTGTGCGGACCCAGGCTGTGACCATGGGGACCCAAGGCTCTGGCATCACCCACCCTGTGTCCCCTTTCTCTACCATCATGTTCCTTCCTTCACCCTCCTCGGGGTGCTGAAGTTCACTATATTCACTCTTACATCGAGTCTTATAATTCATAGTTTTGCATTTTGTGTTTTAAACAACAAGCCATCTATTGCAACAACAGGTTAACTTCAGAAAGGTTTTCCTGTCAAAGCAAGAATGTTGGTGGCTGCAGCAGTGTTTGATGTTGGTGATATGCCTGGCGCCGAGTCTAGTGAGCTAGGCCTTTCATTGTGATGTTTTTCATTTTGGGGGGCAGGCTGGTCAGGTGGCTTAGACTGGCCTTGGAACTTGCTGTGCAGCCGAGGCTGGCCTTGAACTCCAGAGCCCCCTGAGTGCTGGGATTACTGGGGTGTGCCACCATACCTGGCTTCATATATATTTTCTTTCTGGCAAACCACAGCTGTCTGGCCTTCTGATAGAACGGAAACATAGAAGACCTTCTCGGCTTTAATTACTCATTGGAGATGTGTGAGCAGAGAGTGCTCCCGAGAGCTTCCCACCAGGAACCCATGTTCCCTACACCCCCCACTTGTTCTCACGCAGCGAGCTGCTGTCGTAAAGAACGTCAGAGGAAGAGCTGGGGAAACCAAGGCAGTTCTTTAGAGCCTGTCTCTGCGCCCAGCTGGAGCGGCGTGCCTCAGTGAGGTTGTCTTTCATCTTCAGAGTTTCCTTCTGCTTCTGCATTTCTAAGATAAAAACATAATCTATTTGTGCAGGCTGGGAAGCATGAAGGTCCATGCATATGTATGCCAAACCTCAAAAGTAGACAATTCCCATTTTCCTGGCATATTGGGGCCAGAGGTCGTCGCTGACCTTCTGAACTGAACGAACAAGGAGCAGGGGAAGCGCTCTCTGCTCTTTCCTTGGCTGCTTATTTTCATTTCTTCTTTAGATGTTGGGTCTGTTCTTCAGGCTCCTGCACAGGTCCCTGGGCTTTATTTCTGTCTCGCTGTGTAATTTGTTTCTGAAAGTTTATACTTATCAGAAGAAGCAACTTAGATACAATTTGAAGCCTCACTGGTAAGCTGGTGAATCTTCTAGGTTTTATTACTAAATTAGAAATAAATGCCATTTTTGTCAAAGCTTTTGTTAGGTTTGCATTTAAAAGCGTGTTTTAAAATGGCTCTTTTGTTTGATTTTCTCCCTTATGTAAAATCATGGGTCCATAATAAGTATTTTTGTCCTTTTAAATTATGGGGGAAGTCTTAGAGGTAATAAGATATTGAGATTGCAGAGTTTAGGAAATCTAGGTAAACAGGAAAAATGTCTGGAATCCCATTGTTCATTTTCTAGTCTTTGTCAGACTCCCTGGCTCTTGAGTGTAGAGGAGACAGTAGCTCCTGGAGCCCTCCCTCCACCCACCTCCCCTGCATCACTGAGCAGGTCTCTTGTTTGCCCTCAAAGGTTGGTGCTCCTCAGAGCTCCGCCCTCACCCACGTACCTGTGACTTCTGTAGTTCGGGCCCTGGCATCTCTTTGTCTTACAGCCACATGCTAATTTCTGGGCTGGACGGAGTGCTCAGGTACTGTGTTCCACAACTCCTCCTCATCACATCCAATTTTGAACTTAACAGCCATCGCAGACAAACTCCAGACGCACGCGCCACTTCTTGCATCTGGCTTTACCTGGGTACCGGGGAACCAAACCTGGGCCATCAGGCTCTGCAAGCAAGTGCCTTTAGCTGCTGAGCCATCTCCAGCTCTAGTCAAGGTTTGATGTGGCCTAGGCTGGCCTTGACCTCCCTACATAGCCAGGGATGACTTCCCAAATTCTGAGATTACAGACATGTACTCTCACGCCTGGCTGGAAGAGTATGTCTTACTCGTCTTTTCCGTGGGGGACTGATGTCTTATCTTTCTCAATGTATCCGGCTTTATGTGGGCGTTTGGGGAATGAACCTGGGCCAGCCAGCTTTACAAGCTCCTTCAGCCCTGAGCCATCTCGCCAGCCCCTCACTATATTTTTGTTGAGGTGAATGACGGGAGTTTGCAGGGAGACTGAGTGGAAGGCACGTTGGCCTCGCTGGCAGGCGTCTAGGAATAATCGGGATTCAAACGTGTGATGAATGCAGAAGGAGAATCAGGTTTTATGCTAAATGTCAGTTTTGGGAGGAAAGCAGCTTGAGGTCTGGAGCCTTCTCTTGGATCTCTGGTACCTCAGGGAAAACATGTCACCTTCAGCCTTCAGAGATGGCACCTCCTGACAGTCACATCCCAGGTCTCCTTTGTTTCTGCGTCCTGGGTTCTCAGGGCCACATCTGCTCTGTGCCAAGGCTCCTACCATGGAAGAAAGTGCCAATGTTTATACCTAGATTGGGCTTGGCAAGCTCATCCTGCTTGTGTAAATAAAGTTTTATTGGGGGGCGGCCAAACTCTTTAGTTACATTTTGTCGTCTTTGGCGACTGTACTTTAGTACAAAACAAAACAGTGTTGTTGAACAGTTATGACAGAGACCATATGGCTCACAGACTGAAAAATGTTCATTATTTGTTTTTACTTCAAAGGTTTCCCAAGGTTGTGGAGATGGCTGAGCATGAGTTCTGAGTTTGGGTCCCCAGAAAAAAGCGGGGAGCTGGCGTGGGCATTGGTCATTGCAGTATACCGTGGTGAGAGGGAGGGGAGGCAGAGATAGGAGAATTCTCTGGAAGCTTGAAGAGCATCTAGCCTGTGATGCCTCAAATGAGGACGAAGGTGAAGAATGACACCTGAAAGTTGTCCTCTGACCTGCATGTACGTGCACACTTACATACACACACACCTAAACACGTGCACGCGCGCACACGCACAGTTTCTAAACTCTTAGACACACTTGCTTTTGTAAACCCTTACATTATATCCAAGTGGCGTCAGAATCTGCGATCAGAAATTAGAAGAATGTGCTGGAAAGAGCAAGTTCCAGCCAGGCATGTTGGTGCACACATCCCTGAAATCCCAGAAGTTGGGAGGTTGAGATAAGATCACGAGCTGAGGGCCAGCCTGGGCTACATAGTGAGCTCATTCCTCACTGAGCCATCTCTCTAGCCCCATGATGACGTTCTCATTCTAAGTCTTGCTTATAAAACAATGTTAAGTTTCACAACAGTGAATTCTCTTTGGAGATGTAATTAAATCGTTTTATTTTAGGTTGCCTGTCTGATTCGAGTGCCTTCTGAGGTGGTTAAGCAGAGGGCTCAGGTGTCTGCTTCTTCAAGAACATTTCAGATTTTCTCGAACATCTTGTATGAGGAGGTAAGATGGCTTGTAGATTCTTTTCTTCTTTGTGGAGGAGGAATTTACATCCTTCCTGGGAGCCTCAGAGGCACCCCTGAGCTGAGCTGAGCTGTTTTTTGCCTTTGCTTGTGAAGTGCTATGTTATCTCTTAAATTTACCACGAAGTACATAATGAAGGGCTGCTCTTGTGTGCGCCCTGCGCATCCTTGTCCTGGAGCCGGGGCAGAATCAGATGTGGACAGACTGCAAACACAGGAGGTGAAGGGAGACATTAAACCATTCCTGGAGAAACTGAGGGCCTGTGGAAGAGAAGTAATATTTCATATAAAGATAGAATAATGGACTGCTTCTACTTACCAGTGCTGAGTGTGTGTGTGTGTGTGTGTGTGTGTGTGTGTGTGTGTGTGTGTGGTGCTGGTCATGGCTTCTCTCTCTCTCTCTCTCTCTCTCTCTCTCTCTCTCTCTCTCTCTCCCTTTCTCTCTCTCTCCCTCTCTCCCTCTCTCCCTCTCTCCCTCTCCCCCTCTCCTCCCCTTCTCCCCTCTTTCTGTCCCCCCTCTCTCTGTCTCTCCTCTCTCTCTTTCTCTGCTTGGACTTGTGAAAGGGGGCCAGCCTCTTTCTCCATTATGGAACTTCTCCTGTATCTGTAGCTTCAATAAATCCTTTCCTCCCATAACTGCCTGGTGTGGCGTGTGGCTGATGACGACACCCATGCAGGGCCCTGAGCTCTTGGGCACCCCAGTCCTCTTTGAAACAGGGACTTCCTGTCTAGCCCAGATTCGCCTTAAACCTACAATCCTCTTGCCTTTACCTTCTGACTGCTGGGAAGACAGGAGTGTGTCACCACACCTGAGGGAAAGTAATTCTTAATGGTCTGTGTTGCAGTCAGCTTTCTCGTTGCTGCACAAAGAACCCGACTAAAAGCAGCTTGTGGAGGCATGGGTTTATTTTAGCTTTATCCACTCAAGGGGAAGCTCCATGATGGCAGGGAAAACGATGGCATGAGCAGAGGGTGGGCATCACCTCTGCCATAGCACTGCAAAGAGCCAAACACTGGCTTATAACCCCATAAACCTGCCCCCAACAACACACCTCCAACAAGGTTCCAATTCCAAAACTGCCATAAGCTGGGGATCGAGCATTCAGAACGCATCAAGTTTATGGAGGACACTGGATAAACACTGAATATCTAATTGTAGGGATGAAATCAGTCCTGTGGGCTCCCTCCCCCTCAGACTGCGGACGCTTAAGCGTATTAAAAAGACAGATGTAGCCGGGCGTGGTGATGCTCGCCTCTAATTCCAGCACTCGGGAGGCAGAGGTGGGAGGATGGCTGTGACTTTGAGGCCAGTCTGAGACTACATACTTTGGAAAACAAAAACAAAACAAAACAAGGCAAAGCCAGGCTTATCTGGTAAAACATGCCACACTTTGCTGAGAGATGACTCACAAATTTCTGGTGGAGAAGCTATGAAGGAAAGCTCT
The DNA here is from genome assembly GCA_004024765.1 of Zapus hudsonius. Taxonomy (NCBI): domain Eukaryota; kingdom Metazoa; phylum Chordata; class Mammalia; order Rodentia; family Dipodidae; genus Zapus; species Zapus hudsonius. The sequence continues at coordinate 13,294 of PVHP010029213.1, forward strand.
CTTACGTCAAGGAAGCCCGCAGTTCTGCGCACCTGCTTCTAGAAATCAAGAGAAGAAACGTGGAGTGGCAGCAACTATGCGAAGTGCAAGTAGCCTGTCTTGTTTTGTTTTTTAATGTTTTTATTTGCAGAGAGAGAGAGAGAGAGAGAGAGAGAGAGAGTCTATGTATGTATGGGCATGTCAGGGTCTCTAGCCACTGCGAATGAACTTAGATGCACTTGCCACCTTGTGCATCTGGCTTTCCGTGGGTGCTGGGGTCGTTAGGCTCTGCAGGCAGCAAGCACCTTAACCGCTGAGCCATCTCCCCAGCCCCTGTCTTATTTTAGAGGTGGATCTCTGTTGTGAAGGGAAGCCAGCCTGGAGTCTTTAGCCCTGCAGAACCGGTGAGGATGAAGGCTTAGAACGCAAAACTTCAGCCAGTTAGATGGACTTTTTTCACAGTGACATCCAGAAGTCTCTGCTGTCTCAGGATCCTGATCTCGTTACTTGGCTTGTTTCAGGGCATCCAGGGACTATATCGTGGATACAAGAGCACAGTTTTACGAGAGGTAAGAGAAGCAACTTCTGTTCTCACGGTGAAGTTCACTGGTCAGTAAAGTCACTATTTCTGTGGTGAAGTTTGCTGGTCCATAACTCCCTCCCTCCCTCCCTCCCACTGCTGAAGTTTGTTGCTCAGTGACTTACATTTCTTTCTTTTTAAAAAATTTACTAAGTAAAAACTTTGTTTGAACAAGCCATCTGTTGGTACCCCCATTTCCTTCCTCCCTGCCCTATTCCACTGAGGCCGGCCCCTCATCGGTGGGTTGAGTTGTGCCAGCAGAGTGACTTACATTTCTCCTGTCAGATGGCCTTGCAGAAAGTGCCTTACAAACCAGGGGAAATCAGCACTGCTCTGTCTCACCTGGGTTCTTCCGTCAGAAGGAACAGCAGGGTTTTCCCAGAGGGCTGTGCCAGGGTCAGAAGAGCCCCAGTGGTGGCTGAGTGTCTGGACGCTGACATGAAGGGCGAGCACTGAGATAGCAGGTTGGCTACCGTCATGCCTGGGGAGGGAGCGAGGGAGGGACCCAGGGAGCTCCTGGATGTCACGTGACAACAGACCTGGCATCACAGGTGCTTTGTGCCCAGGATGTGCCGTTGTATCTTCATGTCTGAACTCCCGCGGGCTGGGGCGGGGCTGCCCATCGGGGAGGCCGTTCCGAAGCTCTGGAGCTGCTGGTGTTCGCCTAGTGAGATCAGAAGTCTTTAGTTTGGGGTAGTTTTCTGCTCAGGAGAACCTGCCCGTGTCTCCCCTTCACCTGTGCTTTCTGCTTAGAGTCCCTGGGGTGCTAGAACTATTTTCCTTTGTTAAACTTGTTCTAGAGTAGATCTTGTCAGAGTTGAATCCTGAAGCCCTTTGAGATCTTGCTGAGTCTTACCTGGTGTTTTAAGTCTTCCAACACTGGGTGACATGTGATTTTAGCGCTTTGGTTTTTCCCAAGGTGACAACCTCCAGTGTAGCCAGGCTGGTGGAGACCTTGAGGCAGCTTTCTTGGTGGCAAACAGTCTTTCCCAGATTAGTTACTTGTGTGCCCGTGCCTGTTTCACAGACATCAGCTACTTTCTGACGAGCTGCCCTGGGTGATTTACTCAGAAGTCACCCGGATGCAAGGAAAGGAGGGGGAGGAGTAATCAACATGTTCAGTTCTCTGAAAGAAGCGAATAAATGAATATATTTCCATTCCAGATTGTGCAATTTTGCATGCAAAAAGATAAAACACATGGTTACAACTGTGTTTTGGTCTTTAAAAAATTTGTTTTGACATGTGTTGTGCTAGTAATTAATTTTTCACTGCAATCCTTGAAAACAGCCTGACCCCGTGGAGAAGACTGTTTACTCACAGTGGCAGGGCTTTGTGGGAAATTTAATTGGGGTCTTCTGCATTATGTGTGTTCATCAAAGATCTTTCAGAACTGGTTATGGTTGAAGTATTGCTTCTGTAGCCATTCTGGGATCGAATGAGGGAAGAATTATTGCCAAATGAAATACAGCTTCTTTCCCAAGCAAGACAAATACGAAGTGAAATGTCTGCTTTAAACAAAATTCTGGCATTATACATCTATCGGTTCTCGCATTATTCTGACAGCCGCACCAGATCCTCTTGCCCAGAGCTCTTCGGATAGTTTCGAGGAGAGCTGCATGGACGCCTTCACGAGAGGCAGAATCGCCGGGAAGCGGGCATGCTTACTCTTTAAGATCCTTCTGTCTCCACAGCAATAGCCCATTAAAATGAGAGTGAGGTGGCGTCCTGAGGGAGCAAGTGACTGTCACTTCCCTAGTCCCCACAGTAGTTCTATGCAGGACAGCCTCGGAATGGTGACTGGATGAGAAGGACTCCGGGAGGGATGGAGGGAGGGAGGGAGGAAGGAAGGAAGGAGAGAATTTGTGTCAAAAGTTGAGCTGACCCACTTCCTGGGAGATTCTACTCAGAGCGAGCACCCCTGCACAGTGGGTCCCCACGGGTTTCCCATGGGGAGCAGGGTGTGGTGTTCTCATGGTGCAGTGCAGGAAGCGCTGTGGTGATTGGTGGAGAAGAGCTGCGTCTGGAGCCTTCCTCCAGCCCCAGATGAGGTCAAGGTCAGCCTGGGCTAAAGGGAGACCCAGCTCGAGAAAACCAAAGCAAAGGAAAAGCTGCAGCCTGGGCTGGGGAGATGGTTGAGTGTGTGGAGGACCCGAGTTCAAGCCCCACACTGACTAGAAAGCTGAGAGTGGTCATGTTTGCCTAGAACCCCAGTTCTGAGTGGGGAAGACAGGAGGGTCACTGGGGCTCGCTGGTCAGACAGGTTCAGAGGAGGCTATCTCAAGGAATCTCTGGAAGGAGGGAAGAGGAGGACACCCTAGGCTCTCCTGTGTCCTCACACTGTGCACACGGCACACCCAGGCTCTCCTGTGTCCTCACACTGCACACACACCCCACACACATGCTGATGTGTCTTTGCTTGCGTAGGAAGCCCCATTGGTATTTTTTATGCTGACTTAATTCCTGAACAGCTGTCCCAGGAAGTAGTCAAAGAGACGGTGGACGTACAGGATACTTGTGCAGTGGCCTCTGTAGGTGGATCTGGGCCAGATGCCGGTGGGAGAGAATGGTCCCAGGCTGATGCCATGCAAGGAGGGTGCTTGGAGCCCTGGGGAGATGGGTGCCGGCTCTGGGTTCGCCAGGCAGCTCTTGAGAGAAGCCCTGACAGAGCGTGCATTTGCAGTGCGTGGCCAATGGCTACTCAGATCTCGAAGAAGGTGCTGCTCGGAGCTCTCGGTGTAGGGTGCTGTCTCCCTCCCTCTCTCCCTCCTCCGCTCCCTGAAGTGCACACTATCATTTATGCCTCGTCTTGTCCATGATTGAGACTTTTTAGGTTATGTGCCCAAAAGCAGACTGAGTTGAATGAGATAAAAGCACGTATGATTCCACACAACTCCAAGTTGCCCTGGAAAGTGCCATGATGTCCAGAGTTTGGGAGCCCGCTGCCCCTGCCTTGCTGGTGGTCCTGGCGATTTGTGAGATGAACTGTGTTGCCATTGTACTTTAATATCGAGTAAGACTGCACATGTCAGCATAGAACTATTTTATTTATCTGAGCCATCTCCCATTCGTGTGAGACTTAGTGAAGCACTTTCTGTGTGCCTCCCTCATAGTATGTACCCAAGAAACTTGCCCTGGGGTCGCTAGTGCTCCGGGACTGACAGAGTCTTTGAAGGCAGAGACAGGAAGATGGCGAGTTCAAGGCTAGCAGGATAGCCAGATCCCACTTCCAAAACAAGAGCAAGTTAGAATGCCAAACACACGGGAAATGTGAGAGCCGCGTGCCCGGGGCAGTGAGCTAGGACGCACTGACCTCTGCCAGCCCCGCAGGACTCTGGGAAGTCAAGCTGCCAAGGGGACATTCTTCCACAAGGACAGTCCCAGAGGTGTCTGCATGGCCACTCCATGCTGAGGGTCTGTTAATGCCCACGAGGGTTCAGGGTTCCTCCATCCACTGCCTCCGTCTGCAGGAAACCCGGCATCTTGCACAATTACTCTCGTGGTTGAGTTGATCAGAATTCATTTGGGATTTTTAAAAATTGAATTGCTAATTTATTGAAATGAATTTTTCACCTAAGATGCCTTTTCAGAGTCAGCCCTTCGAAGCAGTGCAGGACTCTACCAGGGCCTTGCTCAAAGGGAGCTCCCTACCTCCATGCTGTGTCCCCGTCACACGGGGGGGGGGGGGGGATGCCATGGCCTCCTGCCGCTGTGCATCTGGCTTTCCGTGGGTCCTGGGAAGTCCCCCTGGGCCGTCAGGCTTTGCAAGCAAGCGCCTTTAACTGCTGAGCCACCTCCCAGCCCTGTAGAGACATTCTTAGCAAGATCATGGTGCCTGGTGTTTTCCCTTGACACGTGCTCTGAGGGAGAAGCGCAGCTGGGGTGTCCCGGGATGTGCTCTCCCTTGGTCTGCATCCCACTTCTTGCTGCAGGGGGTAAGAAGTGAAGTGAAGACTGTCTGTCCCTCGAGGGTTGTCTCATGAGCCATGTCACGTGTCTGTCTCCCTGCCTCCTGTGGAAGAAACTCCCCTCTAGTTTGCCTTTGTGTTTCATTCATTCCTTCGTTTTATATACACACACACACATTTTTTTCAAGGTAGGGTCTCAGGCTGGCCTCCAACTCACAGCAATCCTCCTACCTCTGCCTCCCGAGTGCTGGGATTAAAGGTGTCCGTCACCACACCTGGTTGTGTGTCTTTTTAAAACATTATTTGAGCCAAAGAAAGAGGCAGATGGAGAGAGAGTGAGTATGGGCACTCCAGGGCCTTCTGCTGAACTCCAGACACAAGTGCCGCTTTGTGCATCTGGCTTTATGTGGCTACTAGGGAATCAAACCCATGCTGTTAGGCTTTGCAAGCAGGCGCCTTGAATGCAAGCTGTCAGGCTTTGCAGGCAAGCATCTTCTTAGCCTCTGAGCCGTCTCTCCAGCTCATCTTTGTGTCGTCCTTAGGCTTCTTTTTTCTGTTGTCCCTCGGCTTTTCTGATAGCATAAAAGTTCCACCTGAAACTCCCGGCTTCTTATCTCTTCTTGGCACCAGTGGACTCGGGCTGGGTCAGTCATTCCTCTGGAATTGACCTCTCGTCCCCAGGCTGCCAGGCATCAGGGTCATTTCACAGTGGCCAGGGGCTCTCCAGACCGGCGGGCAGGGCTGTGAGCTCTTCAGTCCCCAGGTAAGGGAGTACCAAAGCCTTCACTCTCCTTAGACCTCAGGAGAGCCATCTTTATAAACCTGCCTTTGGAGAGTAGCTAGTGCTATGATAATTCATTTCTTTTCTGGGTCTTGGTAGTTTCTAAAAAGGAAGGAAAAAGTGATAAGAAGCCCTCCCAAACTTGCACTGTAAAGTTATTTTTCAGTTAAAATCCAAGCAGGCATATTGAACCCGATTTTAATCCTCCGTAACTCACTTTATTAACTATGACCAAATAGAACATCTGCTAAAATTCCACAAGGTTAGCTTCATGGGAAAAGGAAAAAAAAAAAATCCCTGTTTGCTTTTGGAATTTGTCCACTGTTTTATCAGTCAGGCTTTCAGTAAATGTGTAATAAGACATTCTTATTAATGGGAATATTAAACAAATGAGAATGAAATTTCCCCTTTTAATCACAGTTTATAAAAATGAGTCATCTAACCATATTTACATTTTTGACCTACTGTGGGGAGCAAGGGAGAGTCCCTTCTGTTAACCCTTTATTGCCCAAACCCTCAAGTGTGGGTTTAGCCTTCAGTAAACATTGTGAGGCAGAATGCTTTCGTAGAATTATCTTGCCTTGGGTGCGTCTTTTCTCGCGTCCTCCCCCCAAAACCAGCTGCTGTGTACTTATTCCTGAAAGTCCTGCGAATGTAGACCTTCGGGCAGAGTGAACACCAGCCGGAGGCGGAGCTGGGAAGGACCTAGGGGACTTGTCATTTAAGAGCCTCTGTCTTTTCTTCTGTTCCTTGCGTTACATACCTTGTTCATGTGTGCGCATGGCTGGATGGGCTGATGGATCGGCCGTTACAGGGCTTGCCTGCCACCGTGGGTCCCATTCCCCAGCACCCACCAGGGCCTCCGGCCACTGCTCACGAACTCCAGACGCGTGTGGCACTTTGTATATTTGCATGGGTGCTGGGGAATCAAACCCAGGATGTTAGGCTTTGCAAGGAAGCGCCTTTAACCACTGAGCCATCTCTCCAGAACCCCTCCTCAATGTCTCTCCTTGCTTCTAGTCTTGGCACCTTTGTTCTTGTGGCAGCAGTGAGGAAGATCTTCTCTGGCATAATTATTTTGGAAAGTTTAGTTACTTTTGATTTTAAAGATCTCAGAACAGCAATATTGATGTCAACATATTCAAATACTGTCCTTAAAAGGTACAGAAGTTACCTTTTGTTTGTTTGGTTTTTCAAGGTAAAGTCTTGCTGTAGCCCAGACTGACCTGGAATTCACTACATACTCTCTCAGGCTGGCCTCAAACTCACAGCCATCATCCTGCCTCTGCCTCCCGAGTGCTGGGATTAAGGGAGAGCTCCACCAGGCCCCCTAGTGCTGGGATTAAGGGAGAGTTCCACCACGCTCCCTAGTGCTGGGATTAAAGGAGAGCTCTACCAATCCCCCTAGTGCTGGGATTGAAGGAGAGCTCCACCTCACCCCCTAGTGCTGGGATTAAAGGAGAGCTCCACCGCGCCCCCTAGTGCTGGGATTAAAGGAGAGCTCCACCGCGCCCACTAGTGCTGGGATTAAAGGAGAGCTCCACCGCGCCCACTAGTGCTGGGATTAAAGGAGAGCTCCACCACGCCCCCTAGTGCTGGGATTGAAGGTTTGTGCACCAAGCCTGGTTTCTACTGCATTTATTACATGCATTGCTCCTTATCATTCTCAAACAACTCAATACTTAATCTCTACTCTATAAAAATATTTTTATTTGAGAAACAGAAAAAGGCAGAGGGAGAGTGTGAATATGGGTGCACCAGGGCCTCTATCTACTGCAAACGAACTACAGACTCTTGCATCACTTTGTGCATCTGGCTTTATGTAGGCACTAGGAAATTGAACCCATGCTGTTAGGTTTTGCAAACAAGTACTTTTAACTGCTGAGTCCTCTCTCCAGCCCATGATCCCTAATTTTTAAATGAAGCTGCATTTTGTTGTTGGTTCAGGGTCTCACATATAAATTGGGAGAGAACGGATTTAGAGTCCATGGTTTTAAGCACTGTGGTGAGCTGTGTATTTTGCATTTGTTAGATGCAGATATGATATTTTGGGGGAGACAAATAAATATTTCTTTCTGGTCTTTAAATCTTTTAGATAGCTATTAGTAACCAGGAGTTGTGGTTGGTAAATTCTTGGCAACCTCAAGTCTATACAACATTAAAAAATGAGAGGGTGGACTGGAGAGATGGCTCAGCAGTTAAGACACTTGCCTGCAAAGCCTAAGGTCCCAGGTTTGATTCCCCAGTACCCACATAAAGCCAGATGCATAAGGTAGTACATGCATCTGGAGTTCATTTGCATTGGCTGGAGGCCCTGACATGCCCACTCTCTGTCTCTTTCTCCCCTCTCTCCTTGCAAATAAATAAAATATAATAAAAAATACAAAAAATGACAGGAGGGAGGGAGGGGAGGAAGAGGGAAATGCTGAGTGAAGCATGCTTGCCCCTCCGATGTGAGCTAACTTTAGGTTCTTCGAGAAGATTCCCAGCGGATGCTTAAGCAGACCCACATTTGGTGAGCAGTTAACTCCCAGGCAGATGCACATTTGCAGCCAAAGGTCTCCCACACGCAGATGTTTCTTCCCATTCTCGTGCCTTCCACAGACACCCTTGACCTTGATTTCATCTCTTCTAGTTCAGGTGGCTTCTGTGAATTTTTTAAATATCTGGGAAATGTTCTGAAGTGAGAAAGAAAAATAGTGACCACTTATTCCTGAGAGAGGGAGTCGCTGAGTTACACAGGCTGGCCTTAACTCCCTCTTCTGTAGCCCAGGCTGGCTTCCTGCTTCGGCCTCCCCAGGTTGGGTTTACAGGCCTGTCCCACTGAACCTCAAGTTCCTCTCTCAAAACAGAACATCAAAGGAGGCCTGGGCACAGCTTGGTTGTCCAGTGCTTGCCCAGCATGCCACAGGTTCAATCCTTGGATCCAGGAATGCTCTGACCTCTCTGGGCTCTGGCCTATGTTCTGAGACACAGCGCAGGAGGAGGTCATGGTGTGCTGGCATTTAAATGATTTGGGACTGTGGAAAAGAAGAAATTGGTGAGAGATTTCTGGTTTTTTTTTTTTAACTTTTTATTGACAGCTTCCATAATCATAGACCACAAACCATTATGACTCCCTCTCCCTCCCAAACTCCCCCGTCTTTCTTCATCTTCTCATTCAGTCTCTGGTTTGTTTCAGTGCCGTCATCTTTTCCTCCCATCACGTGTAGGTATTATCAGGCACTGTGAAGTCATGAACGTCAAGGCCGTTGTGTCTGGAAGTTTGCGTTGTAAGCAGTCCTCCCCTTCCTTTGGCTCTTAGAATCGTTCCACGACCTCTTCCTCAGTAGAACCTGAGTGATAGAGATGTCCCAGCGCTGAACCCCCCCACTGTCATTTCTTCTCAGCACTGCGGTGTCTTTTGAGTTAACCTAGTGGTTACCACCATCTGGAAAAGAGAAGCTTCTCAAGCCAAAAGTGAGAGTAACATTATTTGGGTATGTTCATTTTAAAAAAGTGCTTGTAAGGCAGTTTGGTGAGCATAATATATGCATTTAGCCAGACACCAGCAGGTGTGACTCCCCTAGGGCTCATGACCTCCTCCACTACAGGCTTTTGACTAGGTCTTCAGTACCAGGCATGCTTTCCCTCCCATGGAGTGGGCCTTCAGTCCAACTATAGAGCAATTGGTTTCGCCCACAATAGACATGACACTAATGCCCCCGTTGACCCATGCGGCCTGGCTGGCCCATCTTGAGGCTTGCAAGGTCCACTGCTGTTCACCACCACTGATGACTTCTGTCTCCCATAGGGCTTCATGCAGCCATAGCTTTTTACCAGCTGGTGGTCTTCAGCAACAAGCATCTCTCTCTGGCGGGCAACTGGAGAGTTCAGTGTGTAATTTAGAATTAAACACTAGAGGGCGCTCAAAGCCCGTGCTTTCAATCTCGCCACCAGCCTCCCCAACTGGCTTGAACCTGGAAACTGGCGAGCTGGTCGCCCTG
>PVHP010029214.1:0-22535 GCA_004024765.1 Zapus hudsonius
GTAGGATGAGTTTGCCTCCAAGAGTTTGAACAGGAAGAAGGGGTGATTTAGAGGGACCAAATAACTTGAACAGATTATATACAGTCGGGTTTGGGGAACAGAGTTGGGGCATGAAGGGTGGTGGTGGGGGGCACAGCCAGAGAGTAGAAGAAGAAAATAATCTATAGAGTCAAATTGTGTTAGGTCTTGGAATGGAATATATGGTTGGGAAAGATTAAGGTGACTTATGTAGGTTGGGTTGGCCATAGCACATATTAGTTAAAGGTGCTGACAAGCTTGAGTTCCCAGGGCTTTTCACTAGTGAGTCTGACCAAAGGGAGAGGGAGAGCAGGGGTGGAGGAAGAATGGGAAGAGGGCTCAGAACTGACACAGCATCTGGACTGAGCTGCTGTCCTACTCAGCCTGTGCCCCCATCTGCACAGTGGGGTCAAGATGCCCCCTTTGAATTGCATATATAAATCATATAAATAAGAACTCAATAGGTGCTGTTTAAAAGGTGTTCTTGAGCCAGGTGTGATGGTTCACGTCTTTAATCCCAGCACTCTGGAGGCTGGGGTAGGAGGATCACCATAAATTATCGAGGCCAGCCTGAGACTGCATAGTGAATTCCAGGTCAGCCTGGGCTAGAGCGAGACCCTACCTCGAAAAGCCATTGTCCCAGTCAGCCACACACCTCTGGGATCAATCTCCAAACCAGGAAGTTATGGGAGGAAAGGATTTATTGAAGCTACAGATCCAGGGGAAGTTCCATAATAAAGAGGCTGGTCCCCTTTCACAGTTCCAAGCAAAGATAGAAACCTATCACCAGCATAACCTACACCAATAAAACAGGTAGGGTTGGTGGAGGCAGAGGACATAGATTTCTTTCCCCTTTATATAGCCTTAGAGTGGGGTTTTATAACATCACCCCAGTCTAAATGGCTTCCTGAATCTCTGGAATTTCCTTCCTGCACTGCCCTCCCAGGAAGGGATGTTGATTTCTAGCTCCCCTGAGCTTCCTTACATCCTGCCCCCTCCTGAGAGGCTGCCTTCCTGTAAACATCCTCAGAGACCCACCCAGGGTAATTAAAAAGATCAAGTTGACAACAAAACCTAACCATCACAGCCATTATCTATTATACTATAATAAAATAAACTTCATTTTATACTTAAAAAAATAATAAAGTTCTTGAGCTCAGATCTTACTTAAAATTTTTATTAAAAAGATATACTGTGTGGACACACACCTTTAATCCCAGCATTTAGGAAGCAGAGGCAGGAGGATTGCTCTGAGTTTGAGGCCAGCCTGGGACTGCATAGTGAGTTCCAGGTCAGCCTGAACTAGAGTGAGACCTTACATCAAAAATCAAAACAAACAGAAAAAAAAGTGTCCTGTGAATATGATGTGTAAATTTCTGAGGTAGAGGTTGAGGGGGAACAAAATAAATTTGAGAATACTCTTCTAACTCTGCAGTAGCTTCCAGGTGGTGGAACAGGAAACACTAAATACTGGTAGTTACATACAAAGTCATGGGAGATGATGAGGACTCAAGTGAATAATGAAGACTTAGCGAATGGCCTAGTCAGAATTCTCCTTCATTGATTTTAATGTCTGAAAACCATAAGGGGCAAGAATTTGATCTGGACCTGCAGAATTGGGGGTTAGTAGAGCAAAAAGACCCAGAATTACTCTTGAAGAGCAGGTGAAGGCTGTCTGGATAGTAGTAGGGTGGGTCATATTAGAATCATACATGCCAGACAAAGGAGAGGGCTGCTAACAGGTATTAATCAATGTTTTTAAAAACATTTAGAGGATAGACAGTGATAGGAACTGAACATAGACTTTGTCAGGCTCTGTGTCAAAGGCTAGCTATGAATTAACGGAAAGGTAAAGGGTGGGAAACTAGCAGAGGTCATTTCATAGGAAAATTTGGTTTTAATTAGCACCAACTATAGAAGCAGGGCAGAATAAGGGGTGTTTGTTGTGTGTGGAAGATCAAGTATATGGTAAAGCTGTCTCTGAGGCTAGTGAAGTCCTAGTTTCGTGTAGTGGGAAGACTCATGTGGGGGTGAGGAAGACTGCTGAGGAGAGTCAGATCATGGTTCCAGTTTTGGCTCAACTGGTCACTAATTAAGTAAATTTATGTTAGTTACTTTCCTTGAACATTTGTTTCCTCATTTGAGTAGAATAAGATAAAATATATGTGAAGTGTATTACATGTGAAAATGTTTTATAACTCCTTTTATTAGTAGACATACAGCTGGATAATTTTATACATTTTGTATAAAAAGGGCTTGTTGTACTCAAGAACCTCACTTTGATACATTTATAAAACATATGATTTTGGAAAGAGATACAGGTAATGAGTTTGAATAAAAGTAGTGGGCACAGTGGAGATGTTGGAGATGCAAACCAGCCAAGGTCTAGGATAGAACCAGAATGGAAGATGACAGAGAAGGAGAGAGAGAGAGAGAGAGAGAGAGAGAGAGAGAGAGAGAGAGAGAGAGAGAGAGAGAGAGAGAGAGAGAGAGAGAGAGATTATTTTATTTTTAAGACAAAGTCTCACTCTGTAGCCCAGGCTAACCTGGAACTCATTATGTAGCCCAAGTTGGCCTCAAACTGAATCTCCCGAGTTGATGAAATTACAGGCTTGAGCCACAATGCCCAGCAAGACAGAAACTGTTTAAATTCAAACTCAGGGGAATTAAATAACCATGGTACTGCCAATATAGGGGAGAAAGCAGCCATTTGGTTTTAGAAATAATTTGGACATCCTAATGTCTTAGTTTTTAGGTCACATTTTCTGAACTATTTTAATGAAATCTATTTATTTTCCTTTATTTACACTAACTAGGAAGATAGGAAGGTAGGAAAGAGACAAGGAGGAATAGAATGGAACAGAATGGAATGGATTCCAAAAGAGAGTGTTTGTATGGCAATGGTAAATATATCATGTGAAAGTGTGTGTGTGTGTGTGTGTGTGTGTGTGTGTGTGTGTGTGTGTGTGTGTGATGTTTTACCTGGTAGTGATGGTAAACATATTATGATCAAGGTCAAAATAGTTTGACTACTATCATTGGGAAGATGTTGTATTGGTTAGAGGATAAAGCCATCTGCAGCAGAGAATGCACTAGAAGTAGAGGATAGATAGACACAGTGGGTTTTTAAGGGAGGGAATTTGAATGACAGCAAGCATCCTTATTACACAACTACTTAGTCTGTTAGTTGTATGGTATAAAAAAAATGAAACAAAGCTCTGTGACACCTTAACCTATCTGAGTGCTTACTAATTAGAAACAAAATGATCACTAGAAATATAAGGTAACATTTTTGCCAACAAAGAGCTCCTAAGACAACAACTGCCAGATGAGGACTGCTTGAGATCCAAGGGTGGAAGAACTCTTCCCAATGCTAGGCAGTTGGGGACGACTTTAAAGGAAGGACCAAGTAAATGAGGTGGACCTGCATGCTCATGTTTAGGAATCCCAGCCAAGGAAAGCAGGAAGATTCAGAGGCAGGAAGAGTTTCTCCTTGTATTTCAGTTGAGAGAAAGCATGGGGAATTGCAATGGGTACTTTTTGCAGTTTTTATCACACCTAAACGTGTCAATATTGTAGTACTTAGCATCTAGAACACTCTTAGCATCTAGAACACTCTTGTCTATGATTTAAAAACCAATATTGAACAAACGCAGGGAACCAGAGCTTAGTGGTGTGAACATCAAGGCTATAAGAATACGATCTTGTGAGGTGGAAAATAAACCTGGAAATGAATACAATATAGAGATATAATCCTGGCCTCATTTAAATGCATACATGTGTGAACATGCACGCACATGCACACGTTCACGCACACACGCGTACACCTCTTTCACTTATTCCATCATAAACACAAGAAAAGAGAGATTACAGATTATAGTGACTGAGTTTTCTGTGCTGAGAATATATTGCTTTGTCTTCAGTTGTAAAACAAATAACTCAGTAAGAACAAAGACAAGAGGTGGTGGTACTTAGGCGGTTGAGAGTATGAGGAAGGCAAGCTGGACTCCTGGACCCTGAAGCTTTGTTTCAGAAGATCACAGTGACCTTAAAGAGATAGGGCACCAGAGCCTCAGGAGAAGCTGAGATCCAAGACAGCCGACAGAAAAGGACAGAGAGGTGCTGCAAAGGTGGAAGCTTGGTATTGAGGGCCATCTGGGTTTGTCAAAAGGAAAGAGCCAGAGGGGGAGAGGCCTTGATCAACCTCCAGAGAGGAGGAAAGGACACACCCAGGTATCAGGAGATTAACAGACAGGCATTCTCCTCAGCACTTTCATGAATCACGTGAGAGAGTAATTCTGAGATACAGCTGTTTGGTCTTTTATCAGTATTCACAATACCCATGCCTGTATTTCTATGTTTCTTACATAGTCTGTGTATAGCAAATTCTTTTTATTTCATTTATTTTATTTTTTGAGATAGGGTCTTGCTGTATAGCTCAGGCTGGGCTTGATTGAATTCACAATTCTTCTACCTCAGCCAGTGCTGTATTACAGGTTCGAATCACCACACTCAGTCTCAGCAAAATCTTCAGATACTTGTTCTTATCATAAACTGGACGTATTGTTTTTATCAGATCAATAAGGGAGAGTAAGGGTTGTGGTTGACTGCTTTTGCTAATTTGTTTCATTCAGAGAGTGCAATTGAGATAGTGCCAAGCTCAAGTTAAGCTGAAGTTACTCTATGGAAACTATATCTAGGGGAAAGTCTGCCAGCCTTAAAGATCTGCTACTGGGGACAGTTGTATAATAATTTGGGTGGATAATGGCAAATTGTCTTCTTTTCTTAGTTTAGTATGTCCTTGTGGTTCACAGAGGCCATGCATACTGTGGGTGTCCCCCATGGACTTGTCAAACCTGCACTTTGGACTGTGGCTCCTCTGCTATCCATGACCTTGAATATTAATTAGTTCTTCTGACACAGAGATAATAATACCTACCTAATGGGGTTATTGTGAGGACACAATGAGGGGAATTCATACAACTGTCTGGTACATAGTAAGCCTAATAATTCTTTCCTATTTCCTTTCTTTTTGCTAAACCTCCCAGTGAAGGATATGCAATTCATAAAGGGCTTAAGTATTGATTATAATTAGAATCACATTTTCCCATTTTTTTTTCATTTACTGGGAGCTCAGGCTTACCATGAGCTGAAGTTGAGTTAGAAATGTAATGGCCAGTTTTGTAGCTGTTTATCTCCTGTGATAAAGCAAAGATTTATAGATCTTGACTTTAACAAAAATAGAATTAAAAAAATAAAATTGGTATATATAAACATTTTTCTATTTGCATAGAGTTAATATGGTGGAGCCATAGAATTTAAGATGCTTAAATATTGGTAACAACTAAAGTTCATATTGGTGACGCTTCATTATCGGAATGTCATTTGTCTGGTAATCTTAATTCTGTGGAACAGGAAGGGTGAACAGCCAAAATAGAGAACCCAAAGTCTAAGCTTTGAATTGTATGTACATGACCCACAGGGAAGTCTTAAATTTTTTTTCAGAAAGAGTCTATCTGTTCTTAATTAATTTTTTAGATTCTACTGTTTTTCTAAAAGTGCATAGATTTGAATTTCAATCAAGGGAAATTGCCAGTCAGAGGCTTGGAGAATGAAAGAGTCAAACCCAGACTCAAGAATGCAGAATTTGGATTTATAAAGCCTGACATAAGACACAATCCTCTACCCAAAGTGCAGTGGAAATAACAGGTGTTCACAATGTAACCTCATGTGGAAGAGCCAATTATGGCCCATTTTAAAGAGCAGGTAATAATTACATGGTGTCAGGGATTTAAACTTGAGTCTTCAGTGCTTAGCTGTGTACCAGCTGCTAAGGAAGAGGTAGTTCTCAGCAGTTTCCATATTTTTGGAAAGATAAAACGTACATAGATCAAAGCATTACTGTTTTCACCAATTGCAAGTTGGGGGGAGGAAGGGAAGAGGCAAACAATCGATGCTACTCATCTAGAAAAATCCATTGAAGATACATTCTAATCCCCAAGGATTTAAGACCTATGATATTTCATATTTCATTTTCCTTGAGTGACCTTGTTATATGCGGTTTTCTCAGCTTCATTTGAAGTCCATAGCCATTTATTTACCATTAAGAGAAAGTGGGTCAGCCAACTGCTGTCTTCTCTGCTAAGCTATAATAAGTATATTTTGAGATTTAAAATCCTAATTAGTTAAGTAATTGGAACTTGTTGGTTGTTATTCTTCCCTTCTTTACTGAATTTAATTTTAATTTTAGTGGTACTAGGGATGGAGCCCAAGACCTCACACATGCTAGGCAAGCTGTAATTTTAACCTTTAGTAAAGTGATATAGCTACATTGCATTAAAAACCTGAAGAGTTTCATTTGACTTGGGATTCAAAAAACCTTAATTCCCAGCCCTAACCACCCTCTTCACTGCTCGCATCTCTTCTTTTGACTCTTATAAAGCATTTGCTTTCTACTCATTTAGCTACATTTTTACCTCCATATTTATATCTCATTCACCTTTCAATGTAAGTATTCTCTATTACCTTTTTCTTATGGGGTATTGGTGAATACATTGTTCACTTCTATTTATCCCCCCCCTTGGTCTCCCAGTATAGCTTTTTTTTTTTTCATTTAATGCTATATCCTAGTCAGCCACATGCCAATGGGATGAATCTCCAAACCAGGCACAGTTTATGGGAGGAAAGGATTCATTACAGCTTCAGATCCAGGGGAAGTTCCATAATGGTGATAGAGGCTGGCCCCCTTTCACATGTCCAAGAGAAACCTATCACCAACACCACACACACAAGCAAAACAGGAAGCTGCTAAGGGAGAGAAATCTCCTTCCCCTTTATATAGCCTTAGGGGGAGGTCTTGCAACCCTATCCCACACAGACTTAATGGCTTCCTGATTCTCTGGAATTTCCTTCCTGCACTGCCCTCCCAGGAAGGGATGTTGATTTCTAGCTCCCCTGAGCTTCCTTATATCCTTCCCCCTTCTGAGAGGCTGCCTTCCTGTAAACATCCTCAGAGACCCACCCAATATTACTAAAAAGGTCAAGTTGACAACAAAACCTAACCATCACAGTTTACATCATTATCACCACATAAATGTTACAACCAAGCTTTAAGCAATTCTATGATTCTAGTACTTTTCTTATATATCTTTGAGTCTTTCCTGTAGCTTATAATGGCTTTAGTTTTCTTTTGTTCCTTTTTCTATATAGCTATCACTTATTATCTTTAAGTGAGTTCTCGGACTGCAATATAAATTTCCTACATATATCAAACAAGATTGTTTATTTTTGCCCCCCGGGTATATGCCTTAGCCTTGCTCTCTTTCTTTAATCTGTCTCTTGGTTTTAAAGTCTTGCCATAGTTAATTTACATTTGCATGGCATATGGTTTTTTAGGTTGGACATTGTTTTCCTAGGAACTTTAAAGGTATTGCTCAATGTTTCTACCTTTCAGCTTTGCACTTGTCAAGCTTAGTCCTGCTTCCTGCTTTGTAATATGATACTTGTTCACATCTTCTCTGTGTCTACAGCGTTCTGAAGTTTCACAAGTATGTTTTAGATCTGGTTTTCACATTGGGGTAGTTTCCCTGTGGCCATGTTTCCAGAGCTAAGAGGTATTGTTTTATATATATATTAATGTATTCTTTCTGTTTTATTCTTACTCAGAAATTGGATCACTCATCTAGTTTTTCTTATTATTTCTATCCCATTATTCATCTTTTTTTATTTCCTTCCCCTTTCTTACTGAGAGGCTTTCTCAGCTCTCTTTCATTTTTTTCTGTTTAATTTCTTATTCTGCTAACATTTTTAATTTCTAAGAGCTCTCTTTTTGTTGCCTGAATGTCTCATTACCAAGGGTTTAGGAACTCTTCCTTGCTTCCTATATTGTCTGTTTTTTCCCTCTGTCTTCCTGTTTATTATGCTTTAATATCTCCTTTCATGTTTCATGTTGTTCCATCTCATTCCTCAACTTCTGATGGTTCTTGGTTGTGGTTGGGAGTGAGGCACTGATAAGCTGGGGAGCTGAGTAGATGGGCTTTGAGGGTGGTTGTGCAGAGATCTAGGATGTTAGGTGACAGTGTAAACATTTATGTATGTTAACCTATATTTTTTGACTGGTTGGTTTAAAAATATAAAACATTTTGTAGTCTGCATGGTGTAAGTCTGACTTTGTTTTTTTCTCTGACTGGGAGAAATAATAGAGTGGAGATATTTTTCTTTAGTAGTCGTGATTTCAGTTATTTCTTCTATTTTCTGCCTTGAACAATGCCCTCAGATTTACCTTTTCCAGTTAATAAACATCCAAACTTATATTTAGAGGGGGATGGAAGACTGGCTACTCTCCTCTGTAGCTTGTGTGTATACTCACATGTGTGCAAATAATTGTGAGGTTGAAATTAATGTCAAGAAAGAACATGCTAGCTTTTAATTTAGGAATAGGCTAAGAACCAACTCATTGATGACCTGTCTCTTTCAGGCTTTTTAATTGCTTTAAGCCAAAGCAGACTTTAGAAAATCTTTTATCTCACGCATTTACTACAGCATTATTGAAATTGAAAGAAGCCTGATGAGCTCTTAAAGGAAAGGGTAGATATTCTAGGGGTGCATCAAAGACAGGGACCTGGAAAGAGGAAACTCAAGGCAACTTCAAGGCTAGTTCAAAGAGTTAAGGCCCTTCACAGGCTTCTGAGGAAAATTTCTGAATTTAAAGAGTTCTCAGATGAATCCAGGGTGGTCTGGGTTTCCATATTGTGACCAGCAGCAATGCTGTGAACCAAAAGGAGCCAAAAGCCTTGTTGGGCAATGGACTGTCACTAGAGACATGCCTTAAACTAGTGTCTTTGGAATAATCACTGTATTCCATGCAGCTGGCCTGGGGACAGAAGTGAAAGGTGAGTATATCCAGTGGGTTTGTGAAGGATTCCAGACCACATTCTAAACTGCTTTTGGTTAATTTGTAATATTTATTATTCCTGTGGAATGATTAGACCATCTTGAAATACTAGAAAAAATTAACTAAGTCATTTGTTCTTTTCTTAGAGAATTTTTTTCCTTTGTATATAGAGCTTCAAGGTACTTAAGATATTTAAATTTTTAAATTTTCATCAAGGAAAACCATCTGTCATAAATGAAACAAAAAAGGGACATTCTTTGAGGAGAAGAGATTGAAAGTAAGTCGGTTAGCTGCCCTAGATTACAATTGGAGGTCATTTTGAGCTAAATTGGCTTTGGAATCAGAATTTAAATTGCTAGTCAAACTTAATTAAGATAACTGGACTTGAAGGCAGTTCATTCTCCTTCCTTCCATCTCATAAAAAAGAATACTTTTATTGTTTGATCTTCCTTATAGCCAAGCTGACTCCAAGCATTATTTTTTGAGATAAACATTTCATACATGGTAATTGACTTAGGAATTTAAGCAAAGTTTTGTCTCTAAATAAAGAAACCTACATAGTCACTTATTTGATTTTTCTAGAGGTATTTAAAGTAGGTCTTTTTGAAATCAATGATAGGTAAATCAATACATTGCCTTGAATTATAATTTTGCTACCCTGTGCCCTCTTTAAGAAGATGGCTCTACAGATAATCCTCAGTTAGATTATTTATGTATAATATATATGAAGCCATTTTAAGTTGTGATAAATATGTTTAAGATTATATCTTCAACTAGCTTAACATTAGAGATTCAAAATGACATCATCACTAATTTAGTCTTCATCTTGCACTTTGTGCATCTGGCTTTACATGGGTACTGAGGAATCAAACCCAGACTCTTAGGTTTGCTGTCAAACATCTTAACCACTCACTGAGCAATCTCTGGCTCCTAATTTAGGATTTTCAAGTACAAATTAAGAAAACCATTTGAGTCAGTAGATATTTTAATGTTGTAGACTCTATAGCTGGCAGTAAGTGGAGAATCCATGTGTCTAGGTGACTGGGCTTAAGGACAGAGCTTTACAAAGTGATGACAATGTCTGGGGTGATTTGGTATTATTGTCCTTGAATTAAGACTAAAGCTCTCCTCGTGGTCTGCAGATTACACTGCCAGACGGAATCACATCTGTTGGGATCTACAACTGTTGGCACCATGGTTTGATATGGGTCATGATTGGTATTGATCCATATATATTTTTGAAATCTTTTGGCTGAAACTCAAGTTTGAAGTAGTAAATGTCATCCATATCTCTTATTTTAAAGCTGTTTAGAGAAGTTCTGAAAAATAGCATGAAAGTCAAATTGACATTTTGATGTCTAATAAATTGATTAAAAGTTCATATTTAGAGCAAAATATTTGATTGACTGATCTTTTTTTTTGTTCAAGAACATGATTGGGTTGAACGATGAGGTAAATGGAGCTTTCATTCAGGATGGTTTCAACATGTCTGATAGGTTTGCATTTATTTCAAAACTGTGGTACAAAATCTCAAGGAAATGTGTGATAACAAATATTCTTTAAATATGCAGATATGTTTAATTTGTTGTACAGTCATTGTTCTTGATGACATTATTTTGTTGAACAAATTTGTTTTTCTACCCAGTCTGATATTATATTTAAAATTTGGAAAATTTGCAAGTGTTACATGTACCTTGCACATATACCATAGTTGGATTATGATTAAAATGTAATTTCTTATTTTGGAATTTATATTAAATAGTAAAAAAAATTACACATTTTTCCAAAGGTGTATGCCAGATAGTTCATTTGCTATTTAAAAGGGAAGTTCCATTTCTTAAAAGGAAAGTAGACCTGATTTTTTTCCATATAATCAAGTATACTAGATTTTTTGGGGGGGATTAATACATTGGAATTAATAGTTGACCATAGATTTAAATATGATTCAAAAGGTTTAAATATCTAAATTGCCATTGTTTACAAAATATTGGCAAATTAGAGCTAAAGCTCTTGGTGTTATTGTGTAATCTTCTGTTTAAAAATAAACAGTGGAAATAATTGTAGAAACCTCTGGGCTTAGAAAAGCTTGTTGGTGGTTCCTCACATCCCACTAAAAAAGCAGGCTGTCTTTGCATATTAATCACTCTGTGAAAGGAAGCTTGCCTTATTTGCATTGTGCATGCACGAAGAAGTCCAATAGTATGCCTGAGAAAAAATAGGGGGATTGTAATTGTTGTTCTCAAAAGGGTTTCTATTCCATTCAAGTGGAAAAGCTGAGTGTGGAGAATTAGCACAGTGTTTTGTGGAAGAAGAGTCCCTTTTGGCCACTGCACTTTATGTGATGCGGTTCCAGTGTGCAAGGGTACTGAAAATTGGGGTGAAGCAGATAGTTATCTAAATAAGCTAGAATTAAAGTCCAAGAATATATGCAATATTGGAAATTTCAGGAGAATCAAATAGAAACTCAAAAATGGAGTCTTAAATAGCTTGTGTTTGAGGGTGGTGGTTTGTGGTGGTGCAGGTTTGGGGATCCTTAATATAAAATTAAGTAAATTATGTATAGGTTTTTCTATAGAAAATGTCTGATTCGGTTAATGGTTTGCACATATAATTTGCTCTCCAAATTGGTTTAAAATGACATATTTGGAATTATCTTCATAACAATGGCATCATTTTCGCTTCATTGTGTTTTAAGACTCATTGGTTGAATGTAAACATTGGGAATGAACAGCAGAGCTGTTCTTAATGTTATTGAGGCTTTCATTTACTCAACTTTTAATAAGATGAGCTATTTAATGCATTTATACACCTTCATGAAACTTTCTGCTGGTCTAGTTAGTCGTAGCAGGAAACAGCCATAATGGGCAGCATAGTTTCCAGAAGCTCAGCAATGTATTAATTATTCTCAAGTTCTGTTATTTGGAACCAGTCTAGTACAATTTAAATTCTTTAGTACCTAATAAAACATTTTGTACATAAATTTGCATTCCTATTACATTTCAATTTTAGAAAGGGGCAAGTATGCCATGATCTGTGTACACATAGTTTGACAAAATGCTTTGTGTAATCATAGAGGCAATGCCCATCATTCTAAATGATTTTGTTAAATACTGAGAGGTAGTGAACCACATTATAAGGTTGTACATGGGTTTAGTGAAAACCCCTTGGTTTAGGTATGTTTGACTATCAGTGAAAGCACTTGCTATTGCCTTATTCAATATTGTGTGCCTTTGGTTATTTGACAGTAGAACACAGATTCTTTGATGA
The DNA here is from genome assembly GCA_004024765.1 of Zapus hudsonius. Lineage (NCBI taxonomy): Eukaryota > Metazoa > Chordata > Mammalia > Rodentia > Dipodidae > Zapus > Zapus hudsonius. The sequence continues at coordinate 12,179 of PVHP010029214.1, forward strand.
CATTATGTCTATTTTATTTGAATTGCTTTCTGTGATATTCATCTCTATAAAGATTCTATTTAATTTGGGCTTATGTGGAGTGTTCTGTAGACTTTGCGTGTGTATTTGGATTGCTGTTCTGAGGAATAGAACTAGCCTAGAAGCAGTATGAAGAAGCAAGACCATAAGATGTTAGACTAGTATAAGAAAAATACCACTATTTCTACTATCACAAAAAGGATTATAACAGATTTCATAAGTGTGTTTTGAAATAAATACATAACTGATATGATTCTGTCAATTATTGTTATAGACATGACAAAAGACAAAATTACAACAAATTTAGTTATAGATCTAATTAACTTTCATCCTTATTCCATGAATCATGATCAGCATTAATTGCTCCAGTTGGGCAGTAACACCACAGTGGGTTTTGTCAGGTGGGAACAAGCAGATAGATCCATAGGGGAAAACCTGGTGGGCTGACATTGGAATTCTCCGGCTTTCTGTTGTTCAGAGAGTGGGCTTTTCTGTGATCCTGATTCATGTAGACTGGGATCTCCAATTTTCAGGAAAAATTAGTCTCTTTTAAAGTCTGTTTCCTTAAAGTGTCGCTTGGATTAAATGACACTTAGCTGGTTTGGCTTGGTCTGTACCACTAGCACCAAAAAAAAAAAAAAAAAAAGCTGGGATTCAAAGTCAAGTGACCATTTCACAACCATTTCACAAATGTCTACAGCCCTAATTAAAAACAAACAAACAAACAAGAAGTGCTGACTAATCTGGGAATATCAAGAACTTCTTCAACCTATACAGGGCACGCTTGGAAACTTCAGAGCAGTAATCCAAAAGTTGCCCAGTGCCATTCCACTGGAGGAATGTAAATCCAACCACCTGCTTTCACACTTTCTAGGATGGCTATAACAAAGCAGATGCTGTTGGAAAATCAGACCCCTCATACACTACTGGTGGAAAAAGGTGGTCCATCCTCTTTGGGAAGAATCTGGCAGTTGTTAAACAGTTACCATATGAACCAGCAGTTCTATACTACCAAGAAAAAACCTGCCCAGAAATGTCAGTGCAGCAGTGTTAATAGCAAAAAACAAACAACCCAAATGTCCTTCAACTCAAGAATGTACAAAAATAAGGTACTGCCGTACAACAGAATATTATTGGGAAATAAAAAGGAATGAAATAATGGTACATACTATATAGCCTCGATGCACCTTGTTTCTACTTTTTAGTCATATAAAATCCTTAATTGCATTAGCATTTGTTTGTTTATAACCTTGAAGGTCTAGTTTAAGTCTACTACTTGCTTATATTTGTCAATCATCTTATTTAACATTGAGCTTACATGCATTACAGATTTATGGAAGTGGATCAAATAATATTATTAGGCTATTACTTAAAAACCCATTGACTATGAGCATGCTATGATTACCTTTGGCAGCACTTGAAAACCTGGGTCTGCCTTCAAGGAGGGTGGAGTAGTAGTCATCTCTTCTGCAGTCCTCACAACCAGCTGATCTGTCAAGGGATACACATTCATTCCTTCTGTCTGTGCCTTTTGGCTGTGATGCATTTCCTTTTGCATTTTGCAGAATTGCTAGAATATCACAATAGATAAAAGAATCACCCCTTATCGTTGTTGGAACCTTTTTTGTGTGGTTCTACACAAGCACTTTATTGCTGAGCTATATCCCCAGCCATCTTTTCATTTTCTATTTTGAGATAAAGTCTTGTTATGTTGTCCAGGCTGACTTTGAATTCACTCTGTAGCCCAGCTAGTTCTTGGACTTGTGATCCTCCTGCCTCAGCCTCCTGAGTAGCTGGAATTACAGACTTATACTACCAGGACAGGCTATAGCTTGAATCCTGAGTATCTCAGAAGGTGCCTGTGGCAAAGACTTAGCTCCCAGGGTGGCTCTATTAGGGAGTTGGCCACATTAAGAGGAGGAACTTGCAGGGAGGTCTCTGGGTCATTGAGACAAGTTTTCAAAGGAGACTGTGGGACAATGTTCCCTTCCTCTTTTGTCTTGAACTTTCTGGCCAGGAGATGAGTGGTTTTGGTTCTGGTCTGCTAGTGCTCCTGCTGTGGTGTGCTGCCCCCTACTTGAGGTCTGAGACTAACTGTACTAGTGACCAGTCACAGACTGCAGCCTCCAAAACTGTCAAGTGAACTTCCTCTTCTTCTAAGCTGCTTGTCTGAGGTACCTGTTCTGATGTTAGAGCGCTCACCAGCACCCCCCTGAGAAGTCTGGTAGTGACACAAAGAACTGCTGTGTGTGCACTGAATCTTCCCTCACCTCAGCCACTTTGATAGCTTAATTTTACCGCCTACTTTCCTGTATAACCAAAAAATGGAATGATACTTTTTCTAGAATTTGATAATCTTTCATGCATTGCAGAAGAAACATGTTCTTGTGTTTTTTTGTTCCCTTCATAAATTTGCACACAATCAGTATGGTTGCATTTTATAATCAGGTTAAGATATTTTTCTTAGCATATGAAACAAACTCAGTCATTTTAAATAAAATGTCAATTAGATGATGCTGTGTTGATGTATACAAAAGTGATTAAATGATTTTTAGGTGGCATTTATTGTACTTGACAAGCACTGTTGCTTTCTGTAACCCTGGGTGGGAATCTGGGATGGGACTGCTCATCTTCAGCAGAGAGAACTCTTCTTCATGGTCACAGCAACCTGGAAATGAATGCTGTTTAGATCTTAATGTGGATTCTCTGCCAGAATCCTTTGTGAGTAGGTGTATTTGTCTATTAACACCCCCAGGATCCTTTGAGGAGTTTGATTATTATAGTGAAGCAAACTATACTGTCTGGAGAATTAAGGTATTTCAAGGATCTTTGGAAGTTCATCTTGTTTAACTTACTTCTTTTAAGCATACTTTACAAGCATCTCAGATAAGAATCTCTTTAAAAACAAGATATGCTCTGTGTACAGAGATTAAAGATCAAAGATTATATTGTAATGAAATTATTTGACATCCTAACTAGGTGTCTCTCATCTTTTAGTTTCATATTATTAAAGAAAACAGATTTTATATGTATGACATTCTTACTTTATGTGCATAGGACATACTTATTTTATATGTATAAGACACACTTATTTTAGGATATAAGATATTCTTATTTTAGGATACAGGATACTCAAAGCCTGTAATGTTTTTCTCCCCCAAAACTTTTTATCTTGTTTTCATTGGAAATTGCAATGACTTTTTCTATAGAAACTCTATATATGGTAGCCTTCTCACGACTGAACATGATGAACATCTTTAGATCTTCTTTTGGTACCTAGAACAATGTCTTGCAAATCGATTCCATCAAGTTCCCAGTTGACTTCCTTTCATCCTAAGCTCCTTATGGTAGCTTTCATTTCTGCATTCAGTGTGCTTTTATGCCTTTGACTGAGAGATAAGGTTTGAAGGAGGAAGAGATATTATTGAATTGAGCTGTGAAAAGGATTCCAGCTGGAATGCGTATGCCTAAGTGAGTCAGCAAGAATTTAGGACTTTGAAAAGTAAACTGTGGGTACCCTTGCTTATGTGGTGGGGACATTGGGAGGTCAGTAATGCAAACTCTTGGGCCTCAAGTGACTTGACCTTATCTTGGAAGTTGGGCAAGATTACAATCTGGAAGACTGTAGCAGGGAGAAAGGAAATGCTTGCAGAGGCTGTGTGAGGTGATGAGGTTGTCCTTGACTTCTGATTACGAAAATTATAGGAAAGCATTATGTAAGGAGTTCTACAAAGGGAAGGTTGGTGAGGGATTTAGATATGGAGGAGAAGGAAGAAGGAAGATGATTTACATTTCAGGCTAGAGTCATAGGAAGAAAAAAAGTCACTAGCAGCAGAAATGGGCTAGGGGCAGAGGGAACTTCTTATTTTTATAAAATCATAACTTGACTTAAGGAAAGGTGACCTTGAAATTAAAGTGATCTGTGTAGATTGAAAAGTGGAGTAGACATCTGGAAATAGACTCTTAGAGTTCATATGATAGTTTGGGTTGGAGACAGACCTGCGGTAATTAAATGATGATAGCTCTTGGAGGGTAAGTCTGTCTGGACAGAGCAGCAGAGAGAACAAGGACAGAACCTATCCCGACCCATGCTGGAGAGGGGCATATTTCATGTGTGACAGATACTAAAAACGACTACTGAGTTTTTAACTAGGTTATTGTTTTGTATATTTCCAGAGCATTAAAACTACAGAGCTGCCAATTTTATATCATAATCCTGCCTTGAATTTTTAGTCTTTTTCATGTATTGACTTGGACTTTTTTAAATAAAGAAGATCATTTGCATTCCTTACTCATTACTTATTGGGATTTTTATACTTTAGTTCTGGTGGTTCGTAAACATAGCTGGTAGATGAGAGATTATGTGGCACAAATTGATTTTAGATCCTTAGGCATTAATGAAATCATATTCCAGGATCCTGGGAGAACTTGTAAATAAGATTTGTGGAGAGTTGTAGCAAATAACCTTGGGAAAGCATGAAATGAACAAGAATTCTGGTGTTTTCTTCCAAATGGAAAAAGAGGTGAAATTCTTCCCTGAGGAAGACTGGGAAATTTAATGCCCATCCTAGACAGGTTTTAAAGTGGAATATTAATTAAGTGATATTGAATACCAGGATCTCACCATGTAGAGTCACAAGGAATGTAATATTAGACCACAATTCTTTCTTTGCCAGGATTTCTAGGCTAAAAATGGGAATTACATTGGCTTATCATGATTGGCAAATGGAGAAATAGAAGGTTCGTGCAATTAATTAGTCTAATTACCATACCATCATTCACTCATAAGGTCTTCCTCCTCTATTTCATTCTTTTCTCCTTTTTTCTTTTGTATTTTGCAATACTTGTATTTATGTATTGTATGTTTTCATACATGCATACACAGTTAATTGATTATTATAGTCAAGCAAATTAGCACATCCATCATATCACATAACTACTTTTTATAAGAATACCTAAAATCTACTTTTAGTAAAGTCTACTAGACAATATTATTAACAGTAATCATCGTGTTAAAGATTAAATTTCTAGATGTCTTCATCTTCTATAGCTACAGAAAATGTTCTTAGACGTATACCTTCCTTTTTTATTGGATTAAAAATATTTTTATTTATTAAGTAGAGACTTTGTATGAACAAGTCATGCACTTCCCTCCTCCCTGCCCCAATTACACTTGAGGTCCCTCCTCAGTGGGATTGCTGGTGTGCTCCATGGAGTTGAGTGAGGGAGTCAGATATCATTTCTGGTCTTAGTAGCATTAGGTTGTCCACAGTTCTCACTGCCTTCTGAAAGATAAAAATAGATTCCCCAATGGAGAGTGAGATCTGCATTAGGTTAAATGGGATGGACATTGTTAATTTGGTGAGATTATAATGGGTGATATTATAATGGGTCTCTTTAGGCCCATGGTTAGTGGGGCTTCCCTTTGGAATCCATTTTCTTGGTCTCCATAGGAATTTGCCTTGGATTCCAGTTCCAGCTAAAGGCTCCTTGCCATTGAGTGGATCTCTTAGTCATTCAGAGAGCCCTTGATGACCCACCTAGGTTGAGTGCCACTATCGCACAGGTTATAACTTCCTTTTAGCTCCTCACCAAACCTTAATTCTGTAACCATTATCCAACCATCTGCTTCCATGTATTCACTTTATTTTTAAAATTTCATATGTGAAATAATGCAATATATTTTTTCTGGTCTATTTCACTTAGCATCATATTCTCTCACTTTATCTACATTGTCACAAATGGCAATATTTTTAAAAGAAAATATAATATTCCATTATGCACTATGTATATACATATGTATATATACATAGCAATATAACATATATATCTCTATATAAATGCATTATATATCGATATATCTATATTTTCCATCTGTTCATAGACACATTATTTCCATGATTTTACCACAAGGGACATTAGAAGTTGGGATTTCACTTTCTTTGGGTAAAAACAGAAGGGGAATATTTGTAGGTGATATGCAAGATCAGGTTTTCATTCCTTTCAGCTTTCAGGCATTTTCCCCCATGACAGCAGTCCTTCCCCCCCCCCCCCCAGTGAGCTCCAAAGGTTCTCTTTTTCCACTCACTCACCCACATTTAGTACTTACTGTCTTTTGACAAATAATCACTCTGATGCTTATGCTGTGATGGCTGATTATGGTTTCAATTTGCATTCCTTGATGATTAGTGATGTTTTCTTGTATTTCTTGGTCGTTTTTCTGTCTTCTCTGGAGAAATGTACTGTTAGTCAGCTTTAGTTGCTGTGACAGATGCCTGAGGAAAACAGCTTAAAAGTAGGAAAGGGGCTGGGAAGATGGTTCAGCAGTTAGACACTTGCTTGCAAAGCCTGATGACCTGGGTTTAATTCCCCAGTGTCCAAGCAAATCCAGATGCACAAAGTGGCACACACATGCATCTGGAATTCATTTGCAATGGCAAAAGGCCTTGGCATGCCCATTCTCTCTTTCTCTCCTCGAAAATAAATAGTAAACATTTTAAATAAAGACGAAAACATTTCCTTTCGCTCACAGTTTCAGACAATCATTGTGTGCTAGGTGATGTTGAGCTGGTAGCTCCCCTCATGGTAGCCAAGAATTAGATAAAGACACAATGGCTCTGCTATCTGGCTTTCACCTTTAGGCCTTTTTTCCCCCTAATTCCATTCAGGCCCTTAGCCTATGTGATGGTGCTGCCCATATTCAGGGTGGGTTTTCTGCCCTTAATACTCCTCTTTGGAAATACCCTCCCCGAGACAGCCACAGATGTGTGTTACTAATCTCCTAGCTGCTTTCAGTCCAATCAAGTTGCTGATCAAGATTAGCCATGGCATGTTTATTTAAGTCCTTTGCTCAGTTGTAAGCATGTGTGTGTGTGTTATTGAGTTGGCTAAGTTTTTTGCATATTTTTATATTAATCATTTGTCAGATATATAGTACACAAATATTTTCTCCCAGTCCATATTGTTTCGTTGACTGTTTTTCTGTATTAGGAAGATTGTGTGTGTGTGTGTGTGTGTGTGTGTGTGTGTGTGTGTGTGTGTGTGTGCCTTCATCCCTCCTATTGTCTTTATTTGTACAGACTATCTCTTTCCATTCCTCCATTTTCAGTGTTCATGTCTTAAAGATAAAGCATGTCACTTGTAAATATCATATAGTTTGGCCTTTATTTTGTGATCCATTCATTCATTCTATGCCTTTTGATTTGCGAACTTGGTCCATTTACACTCAAGATAATCACAAGGACTATTAATTGCATTATGATTGTTCTGTGCGCCCTTTCCTTTTCTCCCTTTTCTGGTTAAGTGGTTTTTCTGAGGTCTGCTCTGGCTCTTTTCTCTATGCCTTTGAGTACCTTTAGTAGGTTTTTGCTTTGTAGCTGCCCTGAGGTTCACACAGAACATCTTACAGGTGATCTCAAGCTCCAGACTTCAATTTGATCACATATAAATCTTTATACATTTCACTTCCCTTTTCCCACATTTTAAGTAACTTATCCTATAATTTTGAGTATGCTTTAACAAATATTATAGCAATAGTTATTTTTAATAGTTTTATCTTTTAACCTTTGTTATAGATACAAGTGAGTTACAATACACTGTTGAGTATTCTGAATCTGACTATATATCTACTGCTACTACTGAGATTTTTTTCTTTGATAGGTTTCTGTGTTGTTAATTCAAAGTTTTTCATTTCAACATAAAGAACTCCCTTCAGCATTTCTTTTAAGACAGTTCTAATGTTGATGAATTCCTTCATCCAATGTGCCTAGAAATATCTTTATTTCTCCTTCATTTCTTGAGAACAGTTTTGCTGGATATTGTGTTTTTAGTTGGAGTTTTTTATTTTGGCACTTGAAATATGTAATGTCACCCCCTCTTCAATGATGTTTCTATTGAGAGGTCTGCAGATACCTTTGTGGGGTTCCTTTATATATAATGACTCCCTTATCCCTTGATGCTTTAAGAATCTCTTTATCTTTGTCCTTTGACAATTTGAGTTTATTGTGCCTCAGTGTGTTTTGTGTTTTTTGAATTCTAATGATGTCCCTTCCAGGAATTGGGACGTTTTCAGGTAGTATTTCTTTAAATAATTTTGTTGTTCCTTCCTTTCTTTTTTTTGCAGGGGCTCCCATAATATGAATATTCGTATTCTTGATGATGTCTAATAGGCCCTTCAAGGTTTTTTCACTGGTTTTCTCTTCTTCTCCTTCCTCCTCTTTTTTTTCTTGATCTTTTTCTTCCTCTAATTGTTGACTTTCCAACGATGTCATTGAGTTTGCTAATTCTTTCTTCTGGTTTACCAACTCAATTGTTGAGGCTCCCCATTGAATTTTTCAGATCTTTCTTCGGCTTCTGCAAATATATATATAAATTATAGTTTCTGAGTTTTTTTGTCCATGTATTAATTGATTTCTTAATTTTATTTGTTATCTATTTGTCTTGTCTTGCATCTCTTTGGGACATTTGATTTATTTGTTTTGTGAAATAAGATTCTGTGTGGCCCAGGGTTCCCTTGAAGTCTTGACAGAGGCTGGGGTTACGGTGTGTGCCACCCTGCTCCTCTTCATTGGGCCCCTTTGCTATGGTCATTTTCAGCTCCATTTCAGGCTCTTTGCTTCCACCTCTTTGGGGTTGGTTGCTGCAGCTTGGGCGGAGTCACAGATTTGATTCTGTTTTATCTCAGTAGCCTTGAGATGACATCTGCATTTGAAGCACTTCTTCCGGTCTTTGCTCACCCCTGTCCGCAGGTTAAGGACTTCTGTACAATCCCAGGATACAGTAGTGATCAAGTCTAGTATCATAGCGGAGTGTGTGTGGAGTGGCTCAAGTGTCTGCTGTTGCCAGTGGACAGAACTGTTTCCAGGGACTGGTGGGCACAGATTCTGTCTAGTCCCTGGATAGACTGAGCTGTTTTTAGTTCCTTATGTGTAGTGGGATTGGAATCTGCTGGAAAGTGTATAGAAAATGAGCTTATTACTTCTTTGTGCTCTCTACTGAGTAGGTACCTGAATAGGCCTGACTGCCTGGTCAGTGGCTAAAGGGCTGAAACAGAGTATCAGGGAAGCTTCAGGGTCTATACTTGGCAAGGAAGCTGCCAAATCTGCCCAGAGGATTTAGCTGGGTGTGTCTCCCTCTGTTTTCAGCCAATAGACAGACTTATCTCTGATTTCTGCTGAAAGTGACCAGAGGCAGCAGGTTTGTCATGAGAATGAGCAGCCCATCTCCTGATATGGATAAAGCAAGGAAATCTCAACCATTTCTAGTTCTGCAGCCAGGGTTGTAGCCCAGGTAACAGTCACCTGGGCACAGTTGTGCACTCTCAAAGGCCTTTCTAAGTTTTATGCTCTAGGAAAGTATCGTAAGCTCTTACCTGGATCTCTGTGCTCCAGCAGCCCACCTTTGTTAGTGGATGACTAAAAATTAATTTTGCTGATGGGTATACTAACAGAAGTATCCTATGAAGGGATTCTTTAGGGGACACTGACAGGACCACCCTGTGTGGCCATCTTCCTAAAATCAGTCTTGTGTTTTATTATGCAACTTTTAAATCAGTGTTTTAGGTAGAAACGTCATGTAGGTGACACAGATTGAGCTGAATGGGTGTTATGATAGGTAATAGGATCAGGATGCACTATCTTGATAAGCTGGATTAATGAGCTAAATTTAACAGGATGAAATTTCACAGATATGAAGGCAGAATTCACACTTAGATGTGTTTCACAATTCTCTCCTCTCTTCCCTGCCCACTTTTCACAACCTTGGGAAAGTTAATTGCTCCTTTCTCTGGGTCCCATTAGCACCCTAGATTTAATCCTATCAGAGCACTTTTCACACAGGGCTGGCTCTGATTAGTGGTCACTTTCCATCCTACATTGGCAACAGTTTGAGGATGGGCTCTGTCCTTCCATGTTTCTCCACTCTGCTACCCCCAGGACACATCAACTGACTGGATTAATAAGTCAGAGCCTGGCATTAGCACCTCTCATTGAGCCAGCTTCCTTCTGTAATGGGATGGTAATAGCTGTAAGCCAGTTATATCCTTTGATTCGTTGCTTTTAAAGTTTCACCAGTACATTGGCTGAAAAGTGAAAAACAAAAAAGATTGGCATGATTAGAGATAATTGAAATTTAATCCAGAGCATTTTATAGATGAAGAAATGACGTGAAGCAGGGTGAGTGCTGAGTCCTCACGAGGGCCTCTCTCTGTGATGGGTTATACCCTATGACTGCCAGTTCATAAGAGTCTTGTATTTTTTGTTTCTAGGAAAACATGCTGGGTAGTAATTATATGCATATTTTGGATTGCCATCAATTAGTTATGGGCATAAAAGATTTTATG
>PVHP010029215.1:0-22504 GCA_004024765.1 Zapus hudsonius
ACTCGCTCAACTATTGGAATTATTCTCCAGAAACTCTGGAGATTGTGTGACTAAAGAGTATGACAAACCTGGGGAATAGCCACACCTTCTTTCCCTCTCTATGCCTTCTGGGTCTCCATCTCCAGTGCTCCTCTCTCATACTTAATGTAGATTTGAGGGGCGCTCAGATTCTCCTCCATCTTTCTACAGCCACCAGTGCTCATGAAGACAGTTCTCAAGTAAGAGATTCTTAGTAAAACAAAGCAATGGAATCTGGATGCTGCTGATCCTGTTGAGGCCTCATTGTGTTTTCTCTCCCTTTTCATTTTTTTCTATTTACTACCAGGGTTCCAAACTACTTAATTCAACAGCTCGTGCATTTACCAATTTGTTTTTTCATCAATCCCCTCACTCATCATTTATTCTTTCTTTAGGAATTCATAATCTCATCCACCATTTTCTGACATTGATTCATTCACTAACTCTCCTTCCTTCATTCATTCCAGAGAATATTTGCAGGGCACTGCCCAAGTGCTATGACTAGTAAAACCAAATACAGAGGTGAACTAAGAGCCCTTTCCTAATGGGCCTAGAGGGAAGGGACAATACATAAATACATACAGGCCACAGTTGAGAACCTCTTCTCAAGTAACCTCTATAACTGAGGTCAGTTATTGGATGTGTCTGTGCCTTACAAATACCTCAGCACCCTTTCATTCTCGTCTTTACAGCTCTGTCATCTAACCTTCTGCTACAACATCCTAACTGAACGGACAGGAACAGCAGAATCCATTAGTACCATGCTGCACAGTTGCTACAAGGACCACTCAAGAGAGCTTAATTTAGAAAAAATAGTGATTTGTTGGCTCCTTGTAACTTAATGAAAAAGTCTAGCCTCTTGACTGGCATTCAGGGCTCTGCTTGCTGCTTATCTCCACACACTCACCCACCACACACTCACCCACCACACACACAGCAGACCTTTCACAGCAGGCCACACCCACATCTGCCCATCCCTCTGCCTGTATCAGCCTTTCCTCACATCTGGTATAAGCCCTCCCACCCTTCAAGAATCAATGTAAGACTGCATCCAGAAGCTTCCTGACAATCCCTCCTCTCCATATTGGACACGATCTATGTCACTGTCTGTGCTCCAAAGGCTTTTATACATTGCTATCAGGGACTGGAGAGATGGCTCAGCAGTTAAGGCCATCACCTGTTTATCACTGATTCCCAATGAGATTAGTGCAGAAACTGAGCGGATGTGTTGAAAAATACTTCATAGTAATTTGTTGAGATACCCAAATTACATTGTGACTCATTACATATCATTCTTGTTGTATTTTGTATTTCATTTTTATATTTTATAAAAGTCACCTATCTTTGATGACTAGAAATAGAAATTTAAAAATACAATGAAACAAGTCTTTCAATACAGTTTATGAAATACTGGTCCAGCCAGCATTGCCCAGCTGAAAGTTAGCAGGCAGTATTAGAACTGTAAGTGCTAAGTTTCCCCTTTGCCACTCTAAAAGGAATAGTGTTCTCTGCTCATAAACCTCTCTGTGCTTCCTGGTGTTACAGTAACAAACAAAGGGGAGTCTAGCGACTGCAGACAGTTACCCATGGTTGACCACAAAATAGTGAAGGATCTTGCCACCAAGACTAGTTAAGAAGCTTAGAAACTTCACTTGATAGCTACTGTGGTCTCGCATTCCCCAAATCCTGGCTCCTGGTTAAGAAAATATTGACAGGTATTGAGTCATTCTATTGAAATTCATTTAGTCTAAAGGTACGGGACCCAAAGCACACTTAACACACCCAGTTCACAAAGGTTAAATAAAGTATAACCGAGAAACATTGCAGGAACTTGATACTGTGGAAAGCATAGCCTTGGACTTGGAAAGGAGGAAGTGAAAATAGCTCCTTGTACACTTCGGAGTGATTACCACCCATGCCACGTATTACAGAATTGACCTGTAATGAGCAAGGCATGCTGCATACCTCTACCGTCTACATTCTTGTCTCTTGACCATACTTTAAACATATTTATAATTGCACTTGGAAATGGCCAATGTTCCTTCTTCCTGAGAAATTCTATGTGGTTCCCATACTTTGTTTCACTTAATCTGACAACATCCCAGTGAAGCAACTCTGTTCTATTTTACAGATAAGACCCAACCCAAACTCCAAGGATGTAGCTCATTTGGTAGAGTGTTTGCCTAACACACATAAAGCCCTGAGTTCAATCTCCAGCACTACATAAAGTTAGATATAGTACATGCCTATAATACCAGTACTGGGGAGGAAGGAGAATCAGAAGTTCAAGGTCACCCTCAGCTACACATCAAAGTTAAGGCAAGCCTGGGATACATTAGGCCCTGTCTAAAAGGCAAAAAAAAAAAAAGACCCCAAAGACTTGTCTGAGTTTTGACAAGGAATGCAGAAAAATGTAGATACAACTCTTACAAGTTATATTTTGCTTTCAACATAAGGAATGAGGAAGACTAGGGAATACACACCCACCCTATAGACCATGAGGACATTCACCTGGACACCTCTGCCTCTCAAGCCTTAGAGGAGAAATGAGTGCTCCAGAGGTCTGGCTGTGTCCAATTGCAATGAGCTGAGTTTGCCTCTGGCACCACAAGTCCTCACTGTTCTTCTGTGGTGTTGGTCAGCTGGTTCGTGTTCTGTGCTCAACACCTACCATCCCAGATTGCAAGGGGTGCTCTCAGAGGCTGTGCCCTTTATCCTAGGGTTCCTAATACTTTAGGCCCCACCCATCATCCATTAGAGGTATGGAAGGCAGTGGGGAAAGTGGGGAGCCCCAAGGGAATGAGTAGAGTGTCCCCATACCCTAGTCTGAATTTTTCAAATACCTGTATTTAATAGTCTATCCCTCCATTTATTGATACCTAGTGTATACCACAGACTGTGTTAAGAATCCTATTTTTACTAGCTATTTAAATTCCCAACAACCCTGCTAACATAATGTTATTTTATAGCTGAGGAAATTAAAGCCTAAGAAATTAAGACTCAGCACTGCTGTCGGGTCACAGTACCAATCAGCATCTGCTGTCAAGGTTCTTATCCTCCAGGCAACATGACTTGCTCCCATCAGGACCCAGAATCTTCCCAAGCACTACGCTTTGACTCCAGCCCAGCCTTGTGCACAGCCCACATTCTGTCCATACAGCACATAAGGCCATGAAACCCACAACAGCAGGTTCTGTCTTACCGTGGGCTTGCCGGTGCTGCATCCTCCTCTCGTTCTTCAACAACGCCAGCCAGCTCTGGGGGAAGGAAAGCATCTCTGTTGACATTATTCACCCAGCTTTCCTTTGCCCTCATTGCTCTCTCTTTACTCTGCTCAGCTGTAACAGGAAACGGTAAAGACAGCAAGGTTATCTCTTACCTCCAAAATCTATACCTCACTTAGCACCTCAAATATGAGCCTCAGGTTTTGCCAAATGTCAAGACAATTACTGAATCTCGGGATCAGGATGACAGCTATGAGAGAAGTCAGTACATCCTCATGATATTAGCTGCTTCCTTCCTGAGCAGACTCCTGGGAGCACAGGTACAGGGAACCCAAGAGACCACTAGTGCCAAGTTTTGACTGGCCTCTCTGTTAATCTGACCTGAACTACACTCAGTCCTGACTGTGCATAGCCAGGGGATACTAAGAGCAGGGAGTGCTCATTGGGATAAAAGCATCTTTCCCAAGCATTAGTAAACATCTACAATGAGCCCAAAATGATACTTGACCCCAAGACACAAAAAGTCTAAAATGTCCTTTTCCTGTGCTTCTTCCCCTATCCCCAGGTCTCTTCACATCCAAATCCTAAAGAGTCAACACCCAAGCTCAGGTGTTGCAGCTCCTAGAAAACCTCTGAACTTTCTCTCCAGGAAATAATCTCTTTTGCTTCTTTTCACCTGAGCCTCTGATCATCAGCATCAATGGAGAGACAACAAGCACTGTGCAGAGTCCTTTGTAGTTATTAACATATAAGGTGTGTGTGGGGTGTATTTTCCAAGTTTAAAACTGGGATCAAAATATTCAATAAAATTGCCCAAGGCCACAGTCAGTAAATGCCAAGAACACTTTCATCAGCATTAAGATGAGCAATACCAAGGATTCCAACTTCCGAATACTTTCCAGAGAGGACTCTGTTCCCTAAAAGTCTGGATATACACCAGTCTAGTTTCTTCAACTGCAGATCAGAGTCCATAGTATTAACCAGTACCCCTCAAGCTTTCCTAAAGACTGGGTGGGTTTGCAAAATAAGAGAGCTACAGGAAATGCATTATACATACTTAGCAGTCAGCTCTTATCTGGAAGGAGTGCAAGGAGTGTTACATGGTGTCAGGAAGATTTGAACTCCCAGAACTTCCATTTTCCAACAGATTGACCTTGGGCATGTTACCCCCACCTTGCCCAAGAAAGTTTATAGGGAAAGAATACCCACCTTATAAGGTTACTGCTACACTTAAAAATAGATCCAGCTGACTGGGGATGGGGAGGGGGGACAAGGAGGAACTGGGGATAACAACTCATTGTTGGCCCACTAAACAATGTAACTCATTATGGACAATAAAAAAATAGATAACTAATGCTTAGTATATCATCATATATTAGATGCTTCAAAGGTAATGGGTATTTTCCTTTGCCTACAGGCTAGACCAAGGTTTCTAATGACTAATCTAGAGTTAGAGAGAAGGCATCCGGTAAGTAAGGAAATCAAAAGAATTCTCAATAAGCCCATACAGTCCTTTCAATATTGTGGTTGGTTGATTAAGGAAACACCAGATGTCAAGATCACTGAGCAGGGAATCAGATTTATGCTTTGTCTTTCAGGTTACCCAGAAGGTTCTCAATTTCTGGGTTAAAAGCCAAAGAAAAAATGGTAGATGCCTTACCATCTCCAAGCACACAGGCTACTGCAATTAAGCTCAGTGCCTGTATGTAGTTACTTTTCTGAGTGCTATAACAAATGCTTGAAGAAGCAATTTAAGGAACAAACAGTTTATTTTGACTTACACTTCAAGGGGATACAGTCCATGATGGTGGAAAGGGAATGACAGCAGGAACAGAGCAGTTCAGAACATCCCATCCTCAGTCAGGAAGCAGAGCAATGAATGCTGGAGCTCAGCTAGCTTTTTTCTTCATTTGATGCAGTTCAGGTCCCAGCCCATGGAATAGTACTGGTAATGTGGTTCTTCCCACCTCAACTAACCTACCTAATCTAGAAAATCCCTCACAGACATGGCCAGAGATCCCCCCACCCCATGCCCCATGATGATTCTAAATCTGTCAGATTGACAGCTGAGAATAACCATCACAGTGCCTAAAGAGCTTCCTATCTTCCTCTATAGCAAGTCGCCTGGCCCTGCCTTCCTCATTCCATGCAAATCCAGGACAAGAAGATTTTGAACAAGAAGGCCATACATAATGCAAAACATATTCACTGATTTCAGTCACTGCAAATCCTTCCCCATCCTCCTTCCCAAACAACTATAACACACTAGTCAATCACCTTACCTGTCACTTGGGGCCTCTTTTTCCTCATGGATGCTCTAATGATGTCTGCACCGTGGATTTTGTCTCTGTGTCTCTTTGCCTTGGCTTCGTAAAACCATTGGCCACTCATATTCTTCAGCTGCTGGTCATCCTTAATTGTTTCAGGCAAATGTCTACAAAAGGAAAAAAGCTTTCCTTCACTGAGAACCCACAGTAAATGGATGAGCTCACTGTGACACTGCACAGAGAAGTTTGTATACATACAGGCAAACGAAGCTCTCAGTTATTTATATGCCACAAACCTTCCAGATGACTAACAAATGTGCCCCTTTGACTACAATACCAGCAATGCCAAGGATATATATTTTTTTTTGGGGGGGGGGGTTTCAAGGTAGGGTCTCAGTCTAGCTCAGGCTGACCTGGAATTCACTATGTAGTCTCAGGGTGGCCTCGAACTCACAGTGATCCTCCTACCTCTGCCTCCCGAGTGCTGGGATTAAAGGCGTGCACCACCACGCCCGGCAAGGATATATATTTTTAATTCAAAGGTTTACAGACTTTTTTTAAATTCAAAGGTAGAATCCATGATCCTTAGATAATGCCCAAAATTTCTGAAAAACAGATTCACCTCTTAGCTGTTTTCTTCTATGTCTCCCCTTCAAGGATCATGCCCTAAAGAGGAATGATTTGGTAACCTTCCCTGAGCATTGATTTCCATACGCTGTCAAAGGGTATGGCAATAACCCACCTTGTGGCGTTTCTTTGAGAAGTAATTAAAACATAAAAACAGCTCTCCGTACCTCTCTGGTCCCTATTATGGACTGAAAGAATAACTGGTCGATGGTTACCAGTCCAAAAGTCCTTCCTATTTTGGTGAAATGAATTTAACAGAAACTTTGTGAGAAGCCTGTGAAGGAAAGGGGTACCAAGACCTGTATATTTAAGGCAGGCTAGAATCAGGAAAGATTAAATTTGAGAAAGGAGGTACAGACAAGCCCCATTTGTGAAGAGACTGCTCTTAAGGGTCTCAATTCATTCATGCACACTAAAAAACCGAAACCTAAAGAACAGACCACATGCTGCCCTTTGAACACATTCCTAGTTTATATTGGATGAAAAAAATTGTTCTAAATCACATCTTTTAACCTGTACACCACTCTATGTAATACGATGATAATCACAAATTTATCTGTTCTCATTCACAGATATCGACTAAAATGCAATAAAAGCTCTAAGGAATTCTTGGAAGATAAAGTGCTGTGCAAATCCAAAAGGGTTTTATAATCATCATTTGAGGTAAGATGCATCCTTCCTATATGACAGGTATGTTTTGGCCAGTGTGGCTGGCCCAGTGTGGTAGCTGGATTAGTAGGAAGCTTGAACACAGGCATTCCTGGGAGCAGGGAAAGGGGTGGAGCTGCAGGCACCAGGCCTAGCAAGGAGATCTCCATTTTCCCAAGCATTACTGGAGAGTGTCTATCCACCCAGAGTAAACTCTGCTGGAATTTCCTCTCCTCTCCTAACAACCTAAGAAGTAGCCCACCTCTTTATATGTTCAATTACAATCCTCAGTCACACATTGTCCTAACATCCTACCTCCAAGTCCTAACAGAGACAGCACCATTCAGTCATGATACTGAATCACCAAGGAGATTACAGTTCCTTTGAAACATTTATTTTAAAAAAATAATTTACTTGAGAGAGGGAGAGTTAGACATAGAAAGAATGGAGAATGGGCACCACAGCGCCTCCAGCCACTGCTAAGGAACTCCAAATGCACGTGCCACTTTTTGCATCTGCCTCTACATGGATACTGGGGAATTGAACTCAGGCTGTCAGGCATTGCAAGCAAGTACCTTTAACCGCTGAGCAATCTCTCCAGCCCCCCTTTGAAACATTTTTTAAAAAAAAATATTTTATTTATTCATTTTTCAAGGAGAGAGAGAGCGTGAGAGAGAGAGCGAGAGTGAGCACCAGGGCCACCACCTTGTGGGTCTGGCTTATGTGGGTACTGGGGAATTAAACCGTGGGCCTTAGGCACTGGATGCAAGTGCCTTAACCGCTGAGCCATCTCTCCAGCCCCCTTTGAAATATTCTAATGGTTCCTCACTGTATAAGGTTTCCAGCAGACAATTCCCACTTGCCTGCGGGTTATCAATCTTGATTTCTTCTACAAATAGAACCAAATCTGAGTCCAATTCCAGAAGAGAAAAGCCCATCCACCTCTCCCTGGTCAGACTGAGCTCCTGGGGACAGAGCCTTCATTCAGTACATCTTTACTAATTGTCTATAAAGCATGCTTACAGAGTGAAAAGTATGTCATATGAGGCCCTGACCACCTGGCTTTGGGCTCTTGGGATTACTAACTCCCACGCCCCACTTGTTAGCACCCAAGACTTCGTATTGTTCTCCAAACTTCTTAATGCTCTTTAGCCATCAGAGGCAGGAAGTCTACAGGTCTTTGGAGGCTTCCTAAAATAGGACAAAATACAAATTTCAATTCTTCCCAGATGAACAGGTAATGGAGCAATTCTACACTTCAGTCTCCTTGCTCATAAACATAGGAAACAAATAAGATCTTCCTTCAGGACTCTTGAACAGTTGATCGGAATGCTTGCCTGAAAAGTGTTTAAAAGTGCCTGGATCTTGGAAAGAGACCAGTGAATAAGACATCTCTCTGGATGGCTTCCCTGGCTTCTTATCCAGGATGTTTCTCCTCCTACAGGCCTGGGTCAAGCATCACAGAGCACACTTTGACCTTTTCTATACCTCGCCTTAGCACACAGATCAGATCCCAATGATCTATTTGCACCTCTGTGTCACCCAGTAATCTGTAGACTCTGCAAACTCCTCGAAGACAAGGATTACCTAGTAATCACCATTCATAACTCCAGCAGGCAGCACAGAGACTGGCACAAGATTGATACCCAGGAGCTGTTTGTTGAGTGAATAAGTCAGTGAGCAAATAAGTGCTCAGCAGCCAGCCCAGTCTGAGTCAGGCAAGAGATAATGAAGATCTGGGCACCACTGAGCTCCAGTGGACCATGCCCCGTCACCAAGGCAGGGACTCCTGACAAGATGAGACTCCTCATCTCTCATCAGACCAGGAAAAAAAAATCATGAAATTTGGTATCAGTCAGCATAGCACAAGGCCAGATTAGGGAATGGTTCCATTAGTAAAGTGCTTGCTGCACCTTGGATCCCAGCTGCAGTAGCCACCACCTGTAATCCTGGAATTCCAATGGTGAGATGAAGGTGGAGACAGAAGAATCTGGAAGCTAGTGGGCCGGCCAGCCTGGTGTTCACAGAGGTGAACTTCAGTGTCTCAGCCTCAAACCAGATGGAAGGTGAGAACATACACTGGGGGTGTCCTCTCACATCCATGCATACACTGTGGCATGTGCCCCACTCATAAACAAAGACACTAAATTTTTATTATTTATTTTCTTTATTTATTTATAAATGAGAAAGAGAGAGAGAGAGAAAGAATAAGCACAACATGGCTTCTAGCTGCTGCAAACGAACTCGAGATACATTTACCACATTTTTCAAGTGCCTTTAAGTAAGTACTAAAGGATTTAACCATGATCCTTAGGCTTCGTGGGCAAGCACCTTAAACACTGAGCTATCTCTCCAGCCCAAACATAATAATTTTTAATGAACAATATCACAACTCCTCACAGAACAGCTCCCAATCTCTCTTCATGAGATTATATATGTTCACCTGAAGAGGCACTTTGTAGCAGATCCTCCAGAGGCCTCTCTGCTGCTCTTGATTTCTCTCACCTGAGTGACTGCCTGCCTGCAAGTCCAAGTGATAAACAGCTGGATGCCTGCCTGCAAGCCCCTGGTGACAAACAGCTGGATGCTGCCTGCAAGCCCCAAGTGACACACAGCTGGATGCCTGCCTGCAACCCCCTGGTGGCACACAGCTAGATGCCTGTTTGCAAGCCCCTATGACACACAGCTAGATGCCTGCCTGCAAGCCCCTGGTGATACTCAGCTAGATGCCTGTCTGCAAGCCCCTTGTAGGTGAGTCCACATGCCTGACATCAAAGACCAATTTTGTAAAGATGTACATCATTCGAATGGTCCTACAATGGTGCTGTTAAACTCTTCTTCTATTGTCTCTCATTTTTCCTGAACTGTAATTGCACCAACCACATTGAGATTGGATTCTCTAGCTGCACCTTCCCCTGGAGGGGAAAGGGCAGCTTTCTGGGCATTGACACTCTATACTTTATTACTTTTCAGCACCAGATGTTAGAATGGAAATGACCACGAGAGACCACTCTGAAAGGAAAGGTTTTAATAGGAGGAAAAGCGAGCTGCCAGGCTTTTTTCACCAAGAGTGGTAAAAAGCGCGAGAGGCAGGTTTAGATCAGGGCTTTTAAGGGGAAAAACGTTCAGGTTGGGGTCTGGTTGGTCACATGAGGTTGGGTGCGGGGCTCAGGGGGTCACGTGCTCTCAGGATCAGGAGGGATCGGAAGGACAGTTTCTCAGGCCAGGTGTGGGCTCTTGTTTAGAGAGGAAGTCTTTATCTTTGTTCTTTGTTGATACTGAGGCTGGTTTGGGAAGAGGATCAGGATGTAGCCTGAATTCTGACCTTACAACTCTCTCCACACATGCACATTGTGTTATCTTAGCATAAAGAAGTTTCTCAATGAACACAGGTGGGGAGGCATGATGAGCACCCCCAGTCCAGAGAGGACTTTGTCCTATTTCCCTTTCTAATAACACACATCCCACTGAGTCTCTTATGCACTCCCCTGTTCCTTCCACAAACACTTCTAACACTTATCTACTTTGTACTGAGGTATATACCTGGCCCTTAACGTGCATCATATCATTTAATCATTATGATTTCCCATGATAGACAGAGAATTTAGTCAAAAGTCAAAGATGGCATGGTGCCTATTCTGTATTTTACATTCCATCTCTAAACCCTGTCTAGTTATTTTACTACTTCATTCATTCATTCATTACCAAGCATATTCCAGGCAATTGCTTGGAATGGTGCATAAGATTCCATCTACAGTCCTGACGTCAGTGTGAGGCCTTATAGAAGAACACAAGAAGAACAGGGGTATTTTCCACTTTTCCCATGCCCACCCTTCCTCATGGGGCTCACATGTACACTCCTTAGCATCGAGCTCTGAAATATGTCCAGCAGAGGTCTGCCAGCACAGACAGGACCTAGTTGGTGTGATCTCGTCAGCCATAGATAGAAAGGCTCAATGGAAATTCAGAAAGATGACTGGATTACTCTCTACATTTTTGTTTCCTTTTGGCACCTGTTTAATTAATCCCCCAGTATATTCTGGGCAGGATGATTAAGTGCATGATATTATAGTTCTCTAGATGTTTGTTTAGAATGTAAAAGCTAGAAGAAACTCTACAAAATTACAAATGGTTTCATTTTCTAAATGAGATGACTGAGGCCAGGAGAAGTTAAGAGACTTGTCGGAGGTCACACAGAGCTGGGATCAGAAGCTAGTTTGAGTCACCGATGTTCATTGCAACCCCCTCCCCCTCCCTGCCTCAGAGAATCTGACATAATTTTGGCTTCTAAGATAACTAGCACATTTCATTCTTTCTACCAAGAATTCAACCTTTTATGGAGAATCTGAAAGTTAACACGCATGTAAATAAAACTGCTAATGTGCCTGACAGTAAAAAAATGAAAAATTGACAAGAACTCTATCTCTTAGGCTGTGAGCATATCCCAGCTGCCCTACAATCTGCTGAGAGGCAGCACAGGGTGGGGAAAGTACACAGGCTTTCGATGACAGAGCTATATAAACTTACAGGGCACTTGCCCTCTTCAGCTCTATTTGCCTACCTTAATGGCTCTAAAGACAGAAGGAAAATTCCGTGTAAGCTGCAGCCCCCTGATAAACATTGGTCTTCCCCATTTCCTTTCAAAAGCCAAGTTCCTTTCCCCTTTCCTTTGAAAGAAAACAGCACTGAGAGGTCCTGGAAGTCAGTGAGGTCTTGGGCAGGCAGCTGAGAAGCATGCGCTGAGGCCCATCCCCATAGATGCGGTGGGGTGGTGGAGGTGGTGCTGGTGTGGTATACAGACAGACATGTGCAGCAATTTCCTGCTGGCAGGGTGACACAAAGCACAGGAAATACCACCTCTGCAGTGTGTCATTTTCAAACCAGAAAAGACTAAAATTACATATGTGTATGCCTGGTAGTGTTTTCTTATGAGGCAGGGTGGGCGGGGTGGGAGAGACAGGCAGGCAGGCAAAGAGACAGAGGGTAGAAATGGCAGAGAAAAATATCTATCTTGATGTCTGCTATCCTGATGCTCTGTGAAATGCTTCCACCCAGGAGTTAGGGACACAAGATGATAATAACTTGAGGCCAACACTTGTCACTGCATGTAGAGAGGAAGTGTGGGAGACAGTTGTGATAGCAACAGTGACCTGGATCTTCTGTCTTCTCGTGTGCGCCCCAGAGACCACTGCAGAGGATACTTCACTTTGTGCAGGTCTACCTTCTACTGCAACAGGTTGGGAGATTTTGGAATTAGATATTTCCCTTTTAAAACACTCATTTTTTCTTATCCATGAAATCATTATGGAAGGTCATGGTCAAAGTGTCTTGAGTAGGCTTGGACATGAACACCTCAAAGCCCTGGGTATGTATGAAGAATGACAAGCCACTTTCAATGTCAATGCTAAATCTTATCTTTGGCCCTGCTGAAAAAGATTCAGAAGCAGTGTCTGGCCTTGTAGCCAACAGTACAATATCCACTAGGGACATCTTCATGGCTGCGAGGGCCCAAGTCTATAAAGAATTAGTGTCTGAAAGAACACTATGAAAGTCACTCACATCTATCATGCCAGCACTTCAAAGGCTGAGGCAGAAGGATCTCAGCATGTTTGAGGCCTGCCTCAAACTTGTCTCAAAACAAAAAACAAAAACAGTACAAATTTAGGGGTAGGTTTAATGCTAGTGTTCCTAATTAATGGCTCTAAAGACAGAAGGAAAAATTCATGTAAGCTACAGCCCCTTGATAAACATTGGTTTCTTCCCCATTTCCTTTGAAAAGTAAGGATGCTTTGCTAGGATAATAGTGAAATTATGGAATTAGTGTTGCTGAGACACATCCCAATCAGAAGAGGATCCAGGGCCTTGTAAAATCATGTTAAGTAAACAAAATTTATATTTTAAAATTGCAATTGAGAATCCATTAAATGTCTAAAAGCCAAAGGTTGGTAAATTCCTTGAGGGCTGGCATCATATTTTCAACCAGTCTCAAGTTACCTTCACATCATTGTTAAGAGCAGTTTTTCTACTTATTAGGTGTGCAATTAAATTTAGGAGTAATTCCCCGCTAAAGAATCAAATTATTAACTGGGGTTTTCTGCCCTTTTCTTAGAGGCTCAAACTGAGTGGTGAAAAATGACTCGTGGGAAAGATCACTGCTCCCACATCATGACAGACACCTGATTCTCCACTGCCAAGTCTTCAGGAGAAGAGGTAGATATAGCAAAACTGGACTTTGGCTCTCACTTCTGATACCTACTGATTTTATTATCTTGGGCAAGTCACCTGAGCTTTCTGTTAATTTCTACATGCATCCAATGAAATAATTACATCCAACCCACCTCCCAATTGCACAAGAATGTGAGCTCCTAAGAATTAATGGCATATTAAGCCCTTTGTATCTTGCTAAGCACATATATGCACAGTGATTACTGCTAGCAATAATCAGATACTCTGTAGTCTTGAAGCAAACCTCATCATGTTCTTTTATAAAGCAGCCATGTTCAATTAGGATAAGATACAGGAAATAGTACAAATAAATCCATTGTTCAGAGTCCTGATGTTCCAGGAATAAATATGGCTGGTGTGACTTTTGGAAACCTTTTGGACCATAAAGTTAATAGTCCTTAGGGACATTCAGCATGTCTTTCACTGCCCTCAAAGCCCAAGATTACAGTGCCGGGAAATGGCAGGGCCAAGATACTAGTAACACTAAATAGCAAAGCCCAGTAAGTCAGCATCCTGATCCAGTACTCTTCCTACCCCACACGTGAGGGAAAGTGGTAGGAACATTGGCATGGAGCATCTGGGTTCTAGCCAACAAAATTGTGTGTCAGAGTTACCAGGACTCAAGTCAAATGAAAAATTAACTTGGTCAGAGACTACTTTTAAAATTTTAATTATTTATTTTTAGGGAAGGAGGGAGAGGGAGAGAGAGAATGGGCATGCCAGAGCCTCTTGTCACTGCAAACTCTAGATGCATGCACCACTTTGTACATATGGCTTTACATGGGAACTGAGGAAATGAACCCAGGCTGTCAATTTAACTGCTGAGCCATCTCTCCAGCCCAAGAGAGTATTTTTAATTGTGCTATTAAAGGCAATTCTAACATTTTTGAAATTATGCAGAAATATAAGCTGCTTTTACACTTTTTTAAAATTTAGAAATTAAAAAATCTAACAGGTACCTTTAAAAGGTGTATTTAAAAATACATATAAAAGCAGCTAGGCATAGTGATACAAGTCTGTAATCCAACACTGGGGAATCTGAGATAGGAGGATCCTGAATTTGAGATTAATATGGGCTACATAGTGAAAATCACTTAAAACACACATGTATACAGACACATACACACACAATATATATATATATATACATATATGTAATTTTGTTCTGTTCTTTTTGAAACAAGGTCTCATACAGTAGCCCAGGCTTGCCTTGAACTTGAGGCAATCCTCCTGCCTCAGCCTTTCAAGTACTAGGATTACAAGTATGATTTTCCATGTCTATATCTCATTTTGTCAACAATTAATAAACTGAGCTAGAAGTTTGTTTTAATTTTTTTGAGATAAGGAGTCACTAATTAGCCCATGCTAATCTTAAATTTGTGGGCTCAAGTGGTCTTCCTGAGTAATTGGTACTGTGGGTCCAGGCCACCATGCCTGGCTCAAGCATTTAACCTAGATCCTGTTTCTGACAGAAGTGAGTCTGGTGGGGCAATGTAAGAAACTCAAGGAAGAAAAGTTCTGTCCAGGAAAGGAAGTAAACCTAAAATTGGAACCCATAAGTTGAGGCTGCAAGTCAGAACTACCAATCAATGTTCAAAACAAAACAAAATAAAGCAGCCCTATTTTCTAAGGACTGCCTAGGCCTAAGCAATCTTCTGGCCTCTTACCTGACTCTCTCCTCTTCCACTCTCTTCAGCGCAGCATCCCGCTGCAGAACCTTCATAATGGCCTCTTGTTCCTCTTCCGTCAGGAAGCTCAAGTCAATCATCTTGGGTAACAGCAAATGTGGGCTTAAGATTCTTAGGGGGAAAAGAGCTAAGACCACAACTAGTAAGATTTAAAGATGCAAAAATGAAATATCTTCTTCAGTTCTATGGCAAAATTCTTAATTTGGCTCCACAAAAATTATTGGGCAGCTGACAGCAAAATCCTAGGAATCTTGTCCCTCAAGGAAGTAGTGGTCCACAGTGGACAATGACGAGAAGCTCTCAGGATGTGCATTCCTTGCTGTGACTTCACCAGCATCCGTGTGTGCACCCTCTCTGGACCAGTCTCCAACAGGTTCTATCCACTCTCCACTCTCATTGTCAGCTCACAGGGAGACGGGGACACTGGAGCATCCCTGACCTGGGGGATCATGAGAGAGCAAATACCAGTCAGAGGGAGGCAATTCCTGTAAGCATTTCTCAGTTTTATAAGATTTTAAAATGTTTATAAGATGATTTCTGAGATGAGGAAACTAGTTCTGCCAGCTTCCTGAACCCAAGATAAATAGGTCACGAAACAGGCTTCACCTCAACTCCAGACCACCAAGGCACAGAGCACATAAAGATACCTGTCAATGTTTAACCATCCACAGGAGCAAGGATGAAGAAATGATCTGGTCTCCCTACAATACTAAAGCTCAGAGAGATCGGACAAATGTGACTGAATTGCTAGGGAATAATGGACAAGAAAAGAAACCAGAAATAAAAAAATTGTAAGTGCTCACCTCTTCCCAAGGAGGAGTGCTCCCCTGGAGTATATCTGCACTCTGTAATGAGAAGAGAGCTAGTATTAGGTAGAGGTAGCTTGCACAATAGTGCAACAGTTATCATTCACCTAATTGAGCTCCTAACCTACGTTGCATCTGGAAGAACCTGCCAAGCTTGTCCTCTTCATTTCTGACCACTTACTGAGATGTATATTTAAACTGGGGGAAAGGAAGAAAGAGACAGAATTTCAGAATGTGGGTAAATATATGAATAAGTGAATGAATGGAGGAACCAAATCCAAAAAGTGCACTATTGCCAGGCGATATCTGCCCCAATTCTTTCTTTCTTTCATGTACAGTAACTTGCTGAGAACCCAAATGATGAAAAAATAATGGGTTGCAGACACATTCTGCCCAGTGAGGCCTGGTCCTGTTATATGGCTCAATGGGAGATTGTTTTTAAGTTCAAAGAGAGGGTACAGGAAGAGAACAACAGAGAAAAACAACTTAAGTGGTTCAGCAGTGGTAGCTGCAAGGGTTTCTGCAAGGGAAATGTTGGTTTCCACACCTTTAAGTAGAAACACAAGCTGACCAGTGCTTATGCGTACAGATGTCCAAGGGTTAAAGTTCTTCTCACAGGAAAAGGCTATGCTGTCAGCCAAGCAGAGGGTGTTGTTCTCAATTTTCAATGGCATGGAGAGCTGGAACCCAGTCTTCCCACTTGGGTAACCAGGAGTCTCTACCCACCCAGACTGCAGGAGCATGCTCAGAGGGTAACGGAGACTCCCAGTGTCGGGTCCTCACCTGACTCAATACTCTGAATGACCTCTGGATGAATGGAAGAGCTAAATCTTCATTTCATTTCATTCATTCATTCATTCATTCATTCACTCACTCACTTACTCCCGTAGCCAACTAAGATTTTTTGTGCACTGGAAATGCAGCAATGAATAAGACAGAAAAAATTTATTAATGTAGAACTTACATGATACTGGGAAGAGGCCCAATCAAATTAAATGATAAATATTTTGGTGTGTGTTTATAATGCGAGCATGTGTGTGATCACGTGTGTGAGTGCAGGTGCACACATGGAGGTAGGAGGACAATTTCTTTGCCTTCCATCTCCTTTGAGGCAGGGTCTCTCATTGTTCACCATTGCATATGCCAGACTATCTGGCCTGTGAGCACATTCATCTGTTTCCCCTCCCTTCTTGCCTCATGCCAGGATTACAGACACTAGCACTGCAGTGTCCAGCTTTAGGTGGGTTCTGGGGGGGTCAGAACTCAGGTACTTATGTTTGCATGGCAAGCACTTTATCTTGCATGTTTGCATGGCAAGCACTTGGTCTTCTCAGTCAAAAATAGTTTTAATTAAAAATCTAAGTAAGTAAACTATGTAATATGTTAAAGAGGACAAGAGTCATGGAAGAAAAAGTTGGGAAGGGAATAGAATAATCATGCATGAGGGGAAGTTGGGGTTTCAGAGTGGCTAGGTGAGGCTCGGTTGAAGTGACATTCAAAAAAATGTGAGAAAAGTGAAGAAATAAGCCATATAGATATGAGAGGGTGCTTGGGTTGGTGTATCTGCCTATTCATGAAGCTGCAAGACATTAGGGCAGGCACCACCAAGTACACCAGGAGAACAGGAAGAGGAGGTGGTCAAAGAGGAAGTAGGAAGATTGTTCTATTTCTGACGTTTTCTCTGAGATGCAGAGCATGAAGGAAGGGCAGGAAAGAGAGAAGGGACTGAATATGAGCTGGATACCACCAACATGCCTGGCACTTAACACAGATCCCCCTAGAGATGCTGAGGGAGGTTCTGTCCTTTTGAGGAAACAGATTTTAGCCATCAAGTGAGACTGGCATTTGCCAATGGTTTTGTCAGAATAAACCACCCGGATACTGACATCTTATTTAATGCTCCCCTCTGCACGGATTCCTCAAATCAAGGTGGCAAAACAAAACTCTTATGTCTGTGGACCCTCATTCTCACGCATAAAAGAATCATTAGCCCATGACTGTGAGGATGCATTTTGTCCTCTCTAGTGTCTGGTATTCTCATCAGAGCCTCACAGTTTTCTCTGTAATGAGGGGATGTGCCCATATCCACAGGGATCACTGACGTGTCATAGGATGAGCTCATGAAACGAGAAGACAGTTCTCTGTATTTCGTCTCCCACCCACTAAGTGCTGCTAAGTGATTTTTTTATAGTTCTCATCCAACTAAAACACATTCTGAAGCCTAGGGCACTTCCCTGACTCCCCATTGTCCATTCGGTGAAGCAAGAACTACTAAACATGGCTGTGAACTAGAACCTTTGGTGCCAGCCATTCTGAACATTTTCAGTTCCTTCTGTCTTTGGGCCTTTGCACACACCATTCTTTCCTTTGGGGAACTTGTTCCCTCTTGAGTCCTAACTTATATGTCACTGTGCACCAGAAGCCTTTTCTGACCTCTGAATGCCAGGTCAATGCCCCTCCTGTGTGCTCCGTTAGTGCCTGACTTCCCCTTCACACTGCCTCAAACCCCTCTCTCCCTGCTTCCCCACCATATGTTTGCCAGCAAAGTTTGGGTCTCACAGTTTTGTACCCCAGCACCTGCCACTCAAATAAGCCCTAATGTTTGTAGAAATCAAATAAAGAAACTCAAGCAAAAGAAGACTTCCCAACCAACATGAACCTGGCTCTGATACCCACAGAACTTGGGAGGCAGAGGTGGGGGGATCTACATGAGTTTGAAACCAGCCTGAGACTACATAATGGATTCAGATCAGACTGGGCTATAGCGAGACCCTGCCTTGAGAAAAAGTAGGTAATTAAAGAATCTCTTACGACTCAGGGAACTAAGCAGAAGAGGGGGCAGAAAGATTGTGAGAGCCTTGGTGGGGGAGAATATCCAGAGACATGGCCCCCTCAGTAACAACACACTAGGGCCAGCGGAACCGGGCTGACTCCTAGGCTAACCATGGTCCCCTGCCCCAAGGGCTGATCCAGACTGCCACAGAGGAGGATACCCAGCTGATTTGGGATGGGGAAGAAGGACATTGGGGAACTGGGGATAACAACTCATTGTTTGCCCATTACATAATGTAACTCATTATGGACAATAAAAAAAAAAAGAATCTCTTTACCATTATCCTCTGCTGCAAAAGGGACCCAGGAAGCACCCTCTGCTTTTCCAGACAGTTCTTGGTGTATCAAAGCCTACAGACCCCAAGAAAGAGGAGGAAACCTCGTGTAAGCAGTGACTCTCACATGATGAGATTTTCAGAAGAAAAGCAAATTCTTCTGACAGTCCTGTGACAGCAAGAACGAAAGCTTGAACGAAAAATAATTAGGGTAGTAGAAGGGGAGCATGAACAAATACATTTGAATTGGGGAGAATGGTGCTTAACCAAAACCAAAACAAAAAAAATACATAAATTAAAATTTTAAAAAGCCCTGTGAAAAACCTCATGCCTAGTGGTGACACCAACTTCATGATACATAAAACTCAATGCTTCGGGAACTTCCCCATCACAAGGCATTGGAGGATGGGAGTATGCCAGACCACCAGGCATCTACTTCCAGGGCATGAAAGCTGGTGTATTATACCAGGGTCAAACCTGCCCATAAGGTCCCCTTAGGCTCCACTGCACCCTGCCCTGTGGACTGGCTTTCACTTCTTTCTCTGTTTCACATAACAAAGGCAGACATATTTTGTACTTTCCCTAAGGCTTTTTCATTCACAGACACTTCCTTCTTCCTCCAATTGTTTGCTACACCTCTTGTGATGTCTGACATTTTCCTCTGACTGGAAAATAAGCAAGTGATGCAAAGTGCTCTGCACTTATCATCTCAGCTCCCCATGCACTCCGACTCCTCAGGAGCAACCCTGTCCTCCACATCACGTAGATGAGCGCACTGAGCATGGAGAAGTTAAATAGTTAAGGTCACGCAAACAGAATGTATTTTGAACCCAGTGCTTAAGATTATGAAACGACTGTTCTTATTTTTTCCCTACAACACCATATTCCCTTTCTTTTCAGAAAGATCGAGTAGCTTCTTAGAGGCAAAGATGGGAGTTAGAACTCAGGCTTCTCAGTTCTCCGCTTAGCCCTCTTTTACCATTCCCTGTACATTTGTTTTCTTCTGGGTGGTTTCCCATGGGTGACAGGCATTAATACTCAAAGTCCGCCCTGCTGTTCTCAGCACGACTTGTTAGGATCAGGAAAATACTTGGGTCCTGTGGGTTTGTTTTACAGCTAGATGCTGAAGAGAGGACCAGCTCTGCACAGAGGGAGGAAAGCACCTGTGTCCACAGGGGGTGTTGACAGGTGCCCATGAACTTCTTAGAACCCTATAGACTCCTATACCAGAAGCTGTTGCTAGAAGAACCTGCCTCATCTTTAACTTCAATCCAAACAGCTTATTACATGATTACACAGAAATGTGTTTAAGTGAAAAGCAAAATTTGCACGTGTACTGTTAGGAAACAATGTAATATGGATATTTTCTTGAGGTTACATGATTAAGGTTTTTCAGCCGTTTAGGGGAAAAAGTCACAAATCGCTAAGTAACGTGTCACCTACGGTGTGCTTCATGAAAAGAAAGAATAGCTGCCTTTCAACTATTTCAAAGTGGCCTCTTAAAATATTACTTGAATAAATAAATAAAATGAGCAAGTGAAATGAACCTATGAAGACATGGATGGAAATACATACATGGAATAAAAAAAATCAGGTATCTGATGCTTCAGATTTATTTTCCATAGAGAAACAATGAAAATGTAAACTTCGCTATAACTCTCAAGATAAAAAAAACCTTCACTTTTGCAATAATTTTTCCAAAGGTGGAAGTATTTTTCTACCTTATTCATTTCCCAGAGCTTCAGGCTAACATAGGCAAAAGCTATTGTCTCCTAGAAATTGATTTAGCAATCACAAACTAAAAGGAGGGTCTGAACAATACACCTACATCTCTACTCAACCTTAATGATAATGTTCCTCCTAGATTTCTAAAAAGTTTACTCCTACTAGGGTAGGAAAGGAATTAGAAATTTCAACCCATCTCCAACCGAAAGCAGATCATGTGAGGAAGACACCAGGACGCACAGATCACCCTCGATAGGTAAGTTCTAAAAAAGGATTCAAGGAGGAAAGAACATGAGGAGAGCCTTGAAGAGTCAATGACAGGCAAGACACTGGGCTGTAAAAGCTTTGGGAAGCTTTCCCAAAGGAGACAGGTATCTTGAGCGCAGAGTTCAAACAGAGATATAGTACCACAGGGACCAAAAATGTCAAAGTAGGAAACGTGAACTAGTTTGCTTTTAATTCCCTTTTTGTTTGTTTGTTTGTTTTATTTTGTTTTTTGAGGTAGGGTCTTGCTCTAGCCCAGGCTGACCTGGAATTCAATATGTCATCTCAGGCTGGCCTCAAACTCACAGTGATCATCTTACCTCTGCCTCCTGAGGGCTGGGACTAATGGCATGTGCCACCACGCCCAGACTTAATTCTTGATAAGTATCTTATTTTCTTGATATATCATGATTCCAAGAAACAAAGCAGCAAAGAAGGGAATAGAGAAAATGGGCAGTGGGAAGTTCCTTTTAAACTTCAAATATTTGCTTAAACTTCAAAGTGCAATCTAGAAAATGAATGTCAATCTACAAAAGATATGTTTTCTGTGACAATTTATCAAGGAGAAGCTTTAAGATTCAGAAAAGGACCATTCTGTTGGGCCATCACATGGAGCAAATGAAGAATCCAACACATATGGACTGTCATGAACAAAGAACAAAGAATAATCCAGCCAACAGGGACAGCAAGTTACAATGTTTCAGAAATTAGCAAACTTCTTTCAGTAATAATGCTAAAATGTGAAAGGTCTTAACTCTCCAGTTAAAAGACACAGGCTAGATAATTGGATTAAAAACAAGATCAAACTACGTGATGTCTCCAAGAAACATACTTCACTGGCACAGACACTCACAGACAAAGTGTGAAAACATGAAAATAAATTTCCCAAGCAAATGTAATCTAAAAACAAGCTGCCATAGCTGTTCTGATAACTGATTTCAGATTAAAAATTAGAGGAGATAGAGGTCTCTGAATATCATTAAAGGGAACAACCTCCCAGGAAAATAAAACAGCTGTAAATATATGTACCAAATATAGAAGTTTTCAATTTCATAAAACAAACACTAATGGTTATAAAAGGGCAAGTGGCCTGTGATACAATAAAAGTAGCTGACTGTAGATAAGTCACCATACTGAAAATCAATAAAGAAACTTCTGAGTTAAACTACACCACAGATAAATGTACTTAACAGGTATTTACAGAGCATTCCATCTAACAGCTGCAGAATACACATTCTTTCCAGCAGCCCATAATATTTTCTCTGAAATAAAACACATTTTCAGCCATAAGACAACACTTAATAAATGCAAAAAACTGAAATTCTTTATCTTATTATATCATAGTTAAGTAAAATGAGAAATCAACAAGAAGGTAAACCACAGAAATTTTACACACACCTGACCATTGAACAATATACTCATGAATGACCAGCAGGACATTGAGAAAACCAAGGAGGAAACCCAAAGATTCCTAGAATTAAGTGAGTTAAAATGAAAGAATAACTTATAGAACATTTGGAATCTAACACAGGCAGTCCTGAGAGGAAAAGTTTATAGCTATATTTACATTTTAAAAATCAGAGACATATAAAGAAATAACTTTATGATATACCTTAAGGTCTTAGATGAACAAGCCAAAGCCCAAAACAATAAGTGGTAAGAAAATAAATAATAAAGATTGGACAGAAATTAATGAAATGGAAACTAAATAATGCAAAAAAATCAATAAAACAGATCTGGCTCTATGAAAAAATAAACAGGATTGAAAAATCTTTAATGAAACTCACCAAGGATAGAAGAAGTGCCAAACTAACAAAATTAAAGTTGAAAAAGAGAACTCGACAAAAATATCCCAATGAAATCCAAAGACTCATTAAGAAATACATTGACGATTTATTTTCCAAA
>PVHP010029216.1:0-22637 GCA_004024765.1 Zapus hudsonius
GTTGGAATTCCAGACCCACCCCAGAAACACCTTAGGGCTGAACCATATGATCTGGCCATGCAGCTGGAGAAAAGCTTTAATAACCTCTTAAATCTATTGGGGGACATCCATTTAAACTACCAGTTGTCTATCAGGCATACCTGATATACCGGCATTGGTATCTGCTTGTGTGGGAACTTTTACTTGATCTTGGGAACATGATAATGGCTTTAGCTATGATGATAGCTCTTGATCTTATCTTGAGACTCACATCACTATACTCTATCATTTTATCCTGACATCTTTGTTTTCCAAGCATTTCGTCTAAAATAGAAAGGAGGCAAAAAGTACCAGCCATGTTCTGCAAACCTGGCTGGAATGGGAGGTGCTGTTTGGAATGTAGCTTGTCCCCCAAAGAACAAAAGTTCCAGAAAACTCGGTGCTATGTTGGTGGGTGTTTGCTAGGTAGGGCTGAGTGGGTGGTGATACCTCTCATTGTAGGTGAGAGAGCTCACTGGGAGTTCTCCTGGGGCCTGGTTAGTTCCTAGGAGAGTGAGTTGCTATAAGAGATAGAGTCCTGGTTTCTCTCTCTCTCTCTCTCCCCCCCCTCTCTCTTTCTCTCTCTCTCTCCCCTCTCTAGCCTTGCACGCATTCTTACTTAGATTCCATTCCATCCTCCATTTAGCCACCGTGGGACTTAGACTTTCAGCCATCAAACTCTGAGCTGCTATGTCTTCTCTTCACACATGACTCATACTTGTTATTTTAGACATGAAAAGCTGACTAAGCTTCAGATGAGGCAGATTTCATGTCCATTTCCTTGAGGAACATGATCACCTTGAAGACTCTGGGTCTCATTTGTTTCTGAGACTGCCAGTCATCTTTTAAAGCAACAGACACAAGATACAGCTCTGACATGCTTTGCATGCACAGGCCTGCTCAAACATACTCAGAGGCTACTTACAAGCCCAGTTTCTGCCTCTGTCCCATGTCTGAATCGATACATGTAGGAAGGGGCCAAAGCATTTGCGTTTCCAATAAGCCCACAAGTGAAGCTGAAGTTGAGACTTTGTAGTATGCTAAGAGAATAACCATCAAAATATTAAAGTTATTAGTTCTTCCAGATACTGGTAAAATATTTTCTGGCAATTCTCACTACTTCCACATCAGAAATGTCAAAATATTTATCTTGATTTACTGGTACTCTGATGTCCATGAAAAAAACAACAACATGAAAAGTTGTAATTCATTGCTTATCTAGGTCATAGATATCCACATTAACTACATTTGTTGCCTGGTAATACAATTATTGACATGTTGCTTTTATTGGTTTCTTTCTGCTCTCACAGCGAATCAGTGATGGATCTGTTGATCAGTAATTAGAGCCTAACTGCAGAGGCTCTTGGGAGTGTAGGCACTGAAAAAGCGCACATAACAACAGAGCCTGGTGCAGGTCTGTCCCGATTACACCACAACTTCCACATTTTAACTGAGCTTTGCTGACCTGGCCTGTTTATTTGGTGAAAGTGACGAGGATGGAGAGGGCTGTGTAAAGGAGATGGCTGAGAGGCTGTGTCTGATGGTGAGGGAAGGGAGGTCAATGACTGTTGGACACGTGCTACTTAAGCATCTGGAAATGTCGATGACACAATTGATTACATTTTTTCTTTTCACCCTCATCCTGAAGATCCCATCTAATATATGATGGACTACAACACAGATAGACAGGCACATTTTGCTTCCCTGGAGCCCAGGCACCTCTGTTTCGACACCTGAGCTCCTCCTAGAATTTGGTTTTTAACCAGAGCTCCATTCCTACATTACTGTCCCCACGCTGGGAGTGAAGTGTGTGAAAGGCCTCAAAGTCAGCAACTGTGGCTGCTGTGGAAAGACTGAATGTCAGCAGCACCCCCTCAAGAGAGCAGGTGCATGGTCCTTCCCGGGCAGGGCACTCCATCGGGACAGCAGGAGCATGGACCGCCTTCTGGGCAGCCCTCTCGTCCCAGCCTGTTCTGGCTGTTATGGTGACAAGAGCACTGCTAACAGAGCCGCTGTATTGTGACAGAGACCTATGTGACTCAAATAATGAGGGACATTAAAGAGCCTCTGCAGTCAGCTCTACACCCCATGGTGTTCTTGGCAGAGGCTAGAGAACCCAGGAGGTCTGGGAGTGCAGGAATCCAAGTTAGACTATCTAGAGAGAACCCCCCCCCCATGGTGTTTTCCTTGGCTGGAAACTTAAAGAAACATTGTCTGGAGTTGCACAGCCCAAATGTGTCATTGCGTATTAGAGGAAGATATTTCCTTACCTTCGAGAAGCACATAC
This sequence comes from Zapus hudsonius, assembly GCA_004024765.1. Taxonomy (NCBI): domain Eukaryota; kingdom Metazoa; phylum Chordata; class Mammalia; order Rodentia; family Dipodidae; genus Zapus; species Zapus hudsonius. Next base: position 2,306 of record PVHP010029216.1, read on the forward strand.
AGTATTCTAATCGTTTCTTCATTTCACTTCTAACTCTTCCACTTATAGTAAGAGCTAGAAGTGAATCAACAGTCCGAAAATAATCCATGCAACCTTCCTCTATGAATCAACACAAACAGGCCAGAATTAGGGGATGACTGAGGTTTTATTTTAAGTGTGTGTGTGTGTGTGTGTGTGTGTGTGTGTGTGTGTGTGTGTGTGTGTAAGGGAGAGAGAACAAAAAGGAGAATTATCTATCCAATACATCAGAATAGAGTATTGTGCTAGTATACAAGTTTAAGAGAAAACTGGCAGGATCTGGGGAGATGGTTTAATGGTTAAAGATGCTTGTTTGCAAAGCCTCCTGGCCAGGTTTCACAATCCCCCCCACACACACACACACAAAGCTGGAAAGGCATTTGACCCTAGTATCAAGAGATCCTGGTACACATGCACACACATGGCACAAACAAATAAATATCTAAGAATAAGAGAAAACAGAAATATAGAGCTGAATGTGGCTTTACCGTCCTATCCAGCACTGAGAGCTTCCCCACACAGGTCTGTGGTCAGCTACCTGTCTTCAATCCATTTCCACTTCCTTCTTCCACTCTATCAAGTAATAGGAAGGGTCTCAGAAAGGAAAGGAAAACCAAGCCAGGAAGTATTAAAGAAATTATGCACCACTTTGGGCATCTGGATTTATCTGTCTAGAGGTCCAATTCTCTCTGTCCATCTCTCTTCTCTCTATTTCTCCTTCTGTTACAAAAAATAAATAAAAATATTAAAAAAGAAATTATGACTGTACATTAGAATAATATTTTCTCACTGAATCCAGACATTATAGTACTTATAGGATATAAATGCAGCCATTTTCAGTATATAGATAGGTGATATATAATCATAGATACATAGTAAATATGGAGGATAGATATAGAGATGCTGCACTTGAAAGACCTTTAACAACTTTCACTAAGTCAGAGAATATTGGTCTAAATTCCTATCTTATTGTCACAAATCCTCCATCTTTCCCTCCTATGTTACCATTTTACACAACACTTTAAAGGAAAACACAAGTGCAAAGCCATACATGCACTTCCAGTCACTGTGACATTTAATTGACCAGAAAAAAAATCCCATGTTTTTATGGTGTTTTCTAAGACTCTTGTTCCAGTCTTCATTATTGATAATAATTGATATTTGTTGAATGGTTTTATATAGCATGTGATACATTCATAACGCCATAACTTAAAATATGTTAAAGACTTTTATTCATATTAAATGATTGTAAATTTAATGTTAAGGATATTTTTGTCCAAGGTTTCATCCCCCACACTTTTTTAGAGTTTAGGATTTGAACGCTGTGCTATTTGCTTCCAGAGCAGAACACTTCTTCCCGATGCTACACTGTGAGCCTTGGGTATTATGAACTTTCTTGGGAGGATGTAGGGGATATGAATGCTTATTTTTATGATGTCTTCTTACAGAAGTAAAACTAAAGCATGAAGTTTTAAAGCTTACACAGGGACATGTTAAGAAAAGTAAAAAAAATGCCTCTCATGTCACCTTGTGTCTCTGTGTGTTTGAATGTTCTGTGTGTGTTTTAACTTTTGAGATATCTTCAGTGCTTTTCTGGTGGTTTGGAAATTGCTTGAACATTCAGATAACCACAGTCTGAAACTGGAATGACTTTCATAAAAGCTTCCCTCCTTGATGTGGAAGATAGAGATCAATGCATTTAATATTCATTTCAGGCTAATTAGCTAAAGCAAGGGTCCCATGAGACCAAGAACCAGGAGAAGGGACAATTCAGGACATCTTTGTCTAATTCCTCTTTAAATGCTAATAGCTTTGAGATTATTCTATTAACAAGCAGTATCAGGAAAAGTATAAAGGGGCCTGTTTCATTTAATAAAGGGATCACCCAATGGACTGGAATGCTTATAACCATCTGAATAATTATATATTCATTTAGGTCAATCTGCTTGGGCATGAGGAAAATATAACTAAAAAAGAAGCCAATTTATATACACACTGAAATGAGGCTTCACTTGGGCACACTGTGATGACTTCTACATGACTTATGCAAAAAGCAATTCTGCTATGCAATGACTCTCTTTGGAAACCCGGAACTCTCAAGGAAACCATCTAGCATGAGATTAAATAATCTCGATATTACATGATATGACACACATCCTGCTTCCAGCAACAATGTGCTTGGGGAGGGGAAAGGACTGGGGCTGAAACCTAACTACCATGCTCATACTCAAGTCTTCATTTCTCCCTAGGAACACCAAACATACTGATCCTAACCTGAAATGATTTAGCAGTGCTACAGGACTACTTTTTCTTTTTATGGTATTTTTATTAAATTTTGTTTATTGTAAATACTTAGATACATTGTATAAGCCAGTCTTGTGATAGTACCCCCCTTTCCCTGCCCCCTGACCCAAAACCACTGTGGAACCTCCTCAGTGGGATTGCTGGAGCCTTCCATGGGATAGGGGGCTATGAGTTGTATAAGAGATAGCCATATTTTTTGTGTGTGTATTGCTGTTGAGGGGAGCAATATATTTGGGTATTCTTTCCCACCATAGCTCTGAAATTCTTTCTGCCTCATCTTCTGCTAAGTTCCCTGAGTCATGGTGGTTGAGTTATAATCTGATTTACTGTTAAGGTCATACAAGTCTCTGGATTTCTGCTTTGGACTGTGTTGGGTATCCTCAGTGTCTGTCTCCATTCCCCTTTCACAGGTTATCTGACTTGCTGTGGAGGAAGTTCTCTTGCTCATCTTGCCACTTCTCCAAAGGTTTCATTTGGAAGATAAGTTAGGGGTGGTTCATCTCCTAACTGGGTGGCAGCCATCTTTCCATGTCTTATTGGCATAATTGGGTTGTTCTCAGGTCTTGATGCTTTCTGAAACATACAAAGAGAATTTACAACAGACACTGAGTATAGGTTAAGTGAGTATAGGTTAAATGAGACAAACATTGCTAATTTGGCAAGATTCTAATGGGTGCAGCCTCTTTGCAGAACTCTGGTTAGTGGGTGTTTCCCCTTACAGCCTGGGATCTTAATCTCTATAATAGTTTGCCATGGATCCAAGTTCCAGTAAAGGGTTCCTTGACTCGGAGTGGATATCTTAGCCAATCAGCAAGCCATTAATTGCCCACATAGATTAAGTGCCACTATTGCACAGATGAGCACTTCTTGGTTTGCTGGTCTCTTCCATATAAAACTGTTCTTGGCATTCTGATAACATCAGTCAGTGTTGTATATCAGTGACCTCTGCTTTCTCTGAATATCATTGACCAGTTTCCCCTGGCAGCACATGTAACACCTTCCAGCACTACGCAGGCCACCATCTGGAAGCTGGATACCTTTCTCGATCCAGCAGGGTCTCTCAATGTTGTGTGATGACAGTCTGTGCTATCTTTAGCGGTAGGGTCTGATGTTTAGCCTGGGTTGGGCATTCAAGAGCTTTGGCATAAGACTATCTTATTTTGGGGACCTCGTGGGTCTCTTTGATCAATAGCTCAGCTTGGAAAGTAACCAAATACTGGGTCAGGGAGTTATTGGCCAGAGCAAATTGTCTTGGGGTTAGGCTTCCTCCTCCCCTATTCAGGTCCCTCATACCAGACAATGCCCTCAGCTTCCTTGATATCTTACTGTATGAAAGTAAGGATTTTGTGGTATCGATTCATTATTGGTTTAGATTAGTGTAAGTCTCCCCTGCCCCGCCCTCCGATTCCTCTGGCCCCTCACCCATTTCTATCCACCTCCTTTATCCTTTGTCATTTCCCAATTTACCTGTCAGGTTTGCTTACTATTCAGGCTTAACCTGGACAGGAATCACATATGAGGGAGAATACATGGCATTTGTCACTCTGTTATTGTGTGAAATCTTATATGAGACCTTGTGTGAGACCATCCACTTTTCTTTAAATTTCACTATGTCATTTTTCCCTTCAGCTGAGTACATGTGCCACAAATTTGATAACCATTCATCCAGTGATGGGCATTTGGGTTGATTCCAATTTCTAGATATTATGAATTGAACCACTATAAACATGGTTGAGCAAATGTCTCTGTAGAAGTGAGCAATCCTGAGCATAGTTGCCCAGTAGAGGGAGAGCTGAGTCCCTTGGGAGCTCTCCTCTCTATGCATCTTTCTCAGGAGCTTCCACACTGCTTTCCATAGTGGCTGTACAAGTTTCCAGTCCCACCAGCAGTGAATGAGGGTTCCTTTTCTCCCCACATCCTTGCCACCATCTATTGTTGGTGGATTTTTAATGATTGACATTCTGACTGGAGTAAGGTGGAATCTCATTATTGCTTTGATTTGCATTTCCCTGATGATTAAGGATGATGAACATTTTCTTACGTGAGAATTGGCCATTTGTGTTTCATCCTCTGAATTCTCTCTTGAGTTCAGTGCCCCATTTTGTGAGAGGGCTGTTTGATTTATTATTGCTTAATTTATTTTGTTCTTGGTAATTTCTAGATAATATACTTCTGTCTGAGTTATAGCTGGCAAAGATTATCTCCCAGTCTGATGGTGAATTATTGGCTCTGAAGATGATATGCTTATTTGTTCAGAAGCTTTTTAGCTTGATGAGATCACAATGGTTAAGTGACTGGTGTGTCCAGGGCTAGTAGAGTTTTGTTCAGGAAGTTTTCCCTCTCCTATCTCATGAAGTGTTCCCTCTGGTTTTCAGAGTTTTAGGTCTTATAGTGGGGTCTTTGATACATTTAGAGTTGATTTTTGTGCATAGTGAAAGGAGTGGGTCTAGTATATTTTACATGTATTTATCAAATTTTGTTCAGCAATAATTGTCAAAGATGTTTTTTCAGCCACTGAACATTATTGGCATCTTTGTCAAAGATCAAGTAACTACTGTTACTCAAGCTAAGTTACTCAAGTCTTCAATTCTGTTTCACTGGTCTCTCTGTTTTTATGCCAGTACTATGCTGTTTTTGTTACTATGGCTTTGTAGTAAGTACATCTTTTTAGATCAAGAATAGTGATACCTCCAGAGGTACCTTTTTAGGATAGTTTTGGCTATCCAAGGCCTTTTGCTATTCCAAATAAATTTTGAGATTATTTTTTCTATGTCTATAAAGAATGAAGCTGGTATTTTTATTGGCATTGCATTGAATCTATATATTGCTTTTGGAATAATTGCCATTTTTACAATATTAATTCTACCTATCAAGGTGGAAATATTTTTCCATCTTCTCACATCTTCCTCTATTTCCTTCTTGAGTGATTTTATGTTTTCATTATTCAAGTCTTCCAAGTCCTTGCTTAATGTTATTCTAAGGTATGTGTTTTTGTTTTGAGTCTATTGAAAATGGGACTGTTTCACTGATTTCATTTTCTGTATGCATGTCATCTGCATACAAGAAGCCTAGTGATTTTTGTGTGTTAATTTAGTATCTGCCCACTTTGCTGAAGGAATTTATCACCTTTAGGAGTTAAAAGACGAAAGGAAAACCAAAGTATCACCTGCAGGAGTTTACTGGTACTATTCTTTAGGTCTGTTATGTCATCAAGTCATAAGATCAAGATCAAGTCATCTGCAAAAAGGGATAGTTTCACTTATTCCTTTCCAAGTTGTATCTCTTTCATGTCTTTCTCCTGATTTATTCCTTGGAATAGAACTTCAAGCACTATATTGAACAGTGGTGAGGGTGGACACACATGTCTTGTTCCTGGTTTTAGTGGGAACTCCTTGAGTCTTTCCCTATTGAGTATGATTTGGGCTTTAGGAGTTTAGTATGTGGCCCTTATTGTGTTGAGGTACAAACCATCTATGTCCAGTCTCTCCAGAATTTTGATCATGAAGTGATGTTGAATTTCATTGAAGGCCTTCTCTGCATTGATTGAGATGAACACGTGGTTCTTGTTGTTAAGTTTATTAGTGTGACGGATTACATTATTTGACTTTCATTTGTTGAACCATTTCTGCATCCCTGGGATGAAGCCTACCTGTGTGAGGTGAATAGTACTTTTGATGTGTTGTTGTATTTGATTTGCTAGGATTTTCTGAATTTTTGGATCTAAGTTCATCAGGGATATAGGTCTATAGTTTTCCTTTTTTTGTATCTCTGTCTGGTTTTGTATTAGGGATGAAGCATTCCATGTTCGCTAATTGCACACAAAAAAAGCTTCAGAAAAAAAGCTTCATTTCCGTGATGAATGTTGGGTTGAATTTGGCTGAGAATCCATGAGGTCCTGGAATTTTCCTTTTGGGAGGTTTCTGATTACATTTTCAACCTCAGTGGATGTAATAGGTTTAATTAGTATGTTTATCTGCTCCGTGTTTAGTTTTGGTAGGTGGTAGGTTTCCAGGAACTCACCATTTCTTCTAGGTTCTAAAATTTTGTGGAGTAATGATTTTGGAAGTAAGATGTGATGATTATTCCAATTTCACTGGTTTCTATTGTGACCTTTTCATTTTCACATCTGATTTTGGTGATTTGGGCCTTCTCTTTTTTTGTTTAATCAGAATGGTCAGGGCTTTGCCAATATTGTCTGTTTTTTCAAAAAACCAGCTCTTCCTTTCATCTATTTTTAAAATGGTTTTCTTAGTTTACATTTCATTATTCTCAACCCTGAGCTTACTTATTTCTTTTTGTCTTGAGCTTCTATGGTTGGATTGATCAAGTTTTTCTATCGCCTTTAGGTGTGTGGTTAGGATATTTATTTCAGATCTCTCTGTCTTTGTTGTGAAGGTATTTAGCACTAAGAATTTTTCCCTTAGGACTGTCTTCATTGTGTCCCATATGTTTTGTGTGTTTTCATTATCAGTTAAGTCAAGAAATTTCTAAATTTCCCTATTGATTTCTTGAATAACACATTCATTGTTTAATAGCATTTTGTTGAGTTACCAATAGTTGGTGTATTTTCTGTTGTTTCTCCCATTGTTAATTTCCAGTTTTAAAGCACTGTGGTCTGAAATGATGCACAGGTCACATCAATCTTCCTGAAATTATTGAGGCATGTTTTAAGTCCTAATTGAGGTCTATTTTTAGAAGCTGTTGAGAAGAATATATATTCTGTGATCTTGGGATGGAATGTAATGTTTTGTTGACATCTTTTAGGTCTAGTTGTTTTATGGTGTTGTTAAGATTTGTTATTTTCCCGCTGGTCTTCTGTTTCAACGATCTGTCTAGAGATGATAGTGTGGTATTAAAGTCTCCTATTCTAATAGAATTGGAGATTATTTCTGAGTAATTTATTCTTTATGAAATGTGGTACACCTGTGTTTGGTACATATTTATGGTAGTGATATCTTCTGGTTAGATTGTTCCCTTGATGAGCAAAAAGTGTCCTTCATTTTTTTTTTTATTAACTTTGGCTTAAACTTATTTTGCCCGACAATTTAGCCACACCTACTTGTTTTTATTTCTGTTTGCTTGGAAGCTCATTTTCTATCCTTTTACAATGAGGAGATTTATGTCTTTATAGGTGAGGTGTGTTTCTTGAAGGCAGCACATGGAAAGGTCCGTTTTATTGATCCATCCTATTAACCTGCTTTTTTTTTTAATTGGGGAGTTAAATCTGTAAATTTTCAAAGTTATAACTGTGAAATTTGCTCTAAGCCCTGCTGTAATTGAGGGTTTATGGGTGTGATGCCACATATGTTATTATGAGCACACTAATTTTGGCTATTGTGCTCATCTTCTATTGGGATCTTGAGGTTGGATGATTGACTCTTCTGTGTGAAATATTTCCTGGAGTATTTTCTGTAGTTATGGCTTTGTGTTTATATAATCATAGATCTGGCTTTTGTTGTTGAGTATGTGTAGAATAAACTTAATTGAGATACTTGTATGACTTGTTCTCTTTACCATGTGTAGCTTATAATTTAATAAATTACTGTATGACTAATATGTGAGATAATAAGTAGAGCATGGAGCAAATGTGTCGAGTGGGTCTCACCTGAATTGCCATCGTCTCCCCCCATAGCCAAGGGAAGGTCTAAATGCCCCTCAATAGGAGACTAGGCAAGCTGCAGCAGACATACAATGAAACACACAGAGACTGAATGTCTCCAAAGCAGTGGTGATGATTATTAACCACACTGAGCATCTACTCTGCTCCAGGCCCTGCAGAAATCTCTTTCCAAGTATTAAGTCATGAGAGCTTCACAGTAGCCTTTTAAGATCGACATCATTAGCCTCAATTTACAGGTAAGGTAGAGGGCGCACCACGTTAGAGCAGCTCCTCTAAGGATTGGCGACACATGAGTTAAGATTAAATGGAACTGCAAACTTAGTCCATCTGCGTCTCAGACACATTCTGTCCACACTATTATGCAAGTCTCCTCAACTTGTATAAAAAAAAAAAACTACCATACACTGGAAATATTTCAATATGATGTAACTATTTTAAGCCTGCATGGGATGTGGAGAAACCCTGTACTTACCTTTGTCAGCACACTGTGCCCTCAGGGCATGTGATACAATTTTATTCAGTGAACATAGCTGCAGGTATTAGTCCTGGAAACACAATTACCATCTCAAGTGTTTGACTCAAGGACTTGGTTCAGCCTGTTATTCTACAGCTTACCTATGGGTCATAAGAAATAAGGATTGTTATTTGACCTTCAAAACATGACAGATGAGTAGCAAAATAAACGCTTTGTTTAATAGGCTTAGATATACAGGGCCTTTCCCTGCTTCTACACTGAGGTCTTATTATGGCCTGGTCTTAACTGAGTTTCATTATATAGAAGCTTTTAAAAGCCACTATCGTCAAAACCTTTCAATAAAATACTTTGAAAATTTTCTAAATATAAAACAGAAACCTTAAATCATTCACATATATTGTGTGATATAAAAAATAAATTCCTCTTAAAACAGTCTTTTGGATGTTTGACAACTTGAAACAAAATGAGAAATAATCTATAGTTAATGTGATTTAAAAATATATACATAAATAGGGCTTAATTTGCTGGTTACACAATTTTTTTTACTAATGGACTGCTTAATAAACATGATTGTTTTTATTTATGTGACTGTATGTTTCAGATTTTTAAGACTATAAAGGGGATCGGAAAGACATTTCTTTTTTGCACTTTAAGAGTAGAGCAGGTATTATTAAGCAATGTATTTTCTACAAGTCAATATTGCAAAACTTAACAAAATCAATTAGGGAACTGTGACAATTAACTCCTTCAGGCAAGTTCCATAGACCCCCCTCCCCTTGAGTGGGAGGTGTCTCTAACTAGAGTTCAAAACTAGGTGCTAGAGCTAGATTTGATTGGTCAGGTATGGACCAACCAGCTGTCTCTCTGCTCACCTGAGGCAGGGAATACTCATTGAACAGAAAATTCTGTCTCTCTCTTCTTCCCTCACATGGCCTAACAGAAGGACATTAGGTAATTTCAGTTAAGAAAATAATTCTCCTCTATGCCTATGTTATATGTTCCTTTCATTGAAAAACTGTTACATAAACTTCATCTGTTAGAAGTCTAATTAAAATAGCTGACATCACAATATTTATGAAAATGCAAAATTTTATACAATTTCTTGATAAATAATATTTAATATAACCCAAGAGTTGTAATTATTATTCAAACATGAATGTCCCTCTGTTCTTTAGTACCAAGACCATCAAGCCTGTTTTAGCTTAGATTTATTATACTGTAGTTATTACATTCATCTTTATCCTGTTTGTATTTATGAATAAGGACCAAAAGCTAAGGACACTAACTTTGGATTCTCTTGGAGCAATAAAAAAAAGAAAATATATACAAATTATGGCGAGAGATCATTACAGTCCTGAAAACTGACAAGCAAGAAGTCCGAGACCTTCCAAATAACACTCAATCCGAGGTGGTGGCAGGTTGGAAAGCCCAGGAGGAATCCCTCCTGAAATTCAAGGGAACTAATTAAGAAACTGGATTTCCAACCAAAGCAGACAGCAACTAATAAAAAGAGCAAACAAAGCCAAAGCAGCACAGGATATGTGAAGCGCAGTCCTGTTTGAGTGTCATCTTACACAGTCCTTGAAATAATAACAGTTGACTGTTTTACACGGAGGCAATTAGACATACTTCAAGCTGCAAATATATGCTTGGTGAGCAGCCTCTGCCCTGGTCCTTCTTGACTGCAGTTTATTAAATTGAAAAGACATGTTTTTCAGAACTGTACTCAAAAGGGTCTATGATAATCTGTGCTATTTTATTTACTACTATTTAATGCTAACCCAACATCCAGGCACTGTAGAACCAAGCATTGTGCTAAATGTTTTGAGAATGTTTAATTCCTAGAGAAGTTTTACGAGATAGGCCAATCTGGATCTCAATTTTACACATGACTAAAGAGGAAGACAAGAGTTTAAGCAACTTACTTAGCCAGATAAAAAAAACTGACCAGTGTGAAATGAGGTCATTAACCAAGTTCCTTCAAGTACTTCCCTTATTTCCCGGAGAAGACATTCACAAATGAAGGTTTCAAGTGAAGATACATAATAAACCATAAGCATGAAAGAGAATTTGTAGCATTTGGGAGCAGGCTCTGTGCTTTACCTCTACCATAAGTTTTAAGGAAGACCAAATCCCATCATTCCTTCTGAGCTGTAGGACTGTTGGCTTTGCCCTTAAACCTGGCAGTTGTATCTCCTCTTCAGAGCTCTCAGTTCAACCTTTAAGAGATTATGAAGAAAAAGCTGACATGACCCAAAATAATCTCCACTTCCTAACTGCATTAAGGCACCAAATTTAAGTGGATTGAGATGTCAAAATTCATCATAACAATTCACCTCAGAAAAGGCCTTAAATGTCAATTCACTTTTGCAGTGAGAGTACCTTAGAGTGAAACTTGAGAGAACATGTCCCAATGCAATAACTTCCCTGAGCCAAGAGCTCCTCTGTACCACTGTGAATATCTCATTTCACAGACACTAAAGAGACAAATTAATTCTACAGTCTGTGAGACCAATTCTCCCTCTCAGAAGCCCGTGTTAGCCCTCTTGGACTGCTGTTACAAAGGACTACAAACTAGGGGGCTTAAACAACAGAAATCATTTTCTTACAACTGTGGAAGCTAGAAGTCTCATATCAAGGGATCAGCAGAGTTGATTTCTTGTAAAGCCTGTCTCTTTGGCGTCGCCCTGTGACTACCCTGGGTTGTCCTTCAGTTCGTATGTGTCATCGTATGTCTCCTCTTCTTATAACCCCAATCATACTGAGATAAAGTGTTCTCCTCTTACCTCAGTTAGCTCACCAAACGACTTATCCCCAAATCTTGTCATATTCTAAGATACTGTGACTTAGGGTTCTAGCATATAAGTTTTGGAGAATGAAACCTACTCCATTATAGTTCCTAGTGGAAATAATTCCATTCGGTATTTCCTCGTGCTGCAAGGTGTGCTTATAATTTACAGATTATTTCTGTCATCCAGTGGTCTTTCCCAACCTCTTACCCAAATCTTGTGATCAAACGCTGCAGTCTGTGCTCAAGTCTATGGAGCTAAGTCTGTCCGAAGATGAGCACACAACCCCAGCAGTGCAATGATGGTGCAATGCAGTTTCTCTTACAGGAGAAAGTCTCATGGTCTCATCTGTGGAAGAGAAATTTGAAGGGATCAATGGAGAGATAATTTTGGTAAGACAAGTCTGAGAAAAGAAAGAACTAAAAATTATAACAGATAAAACAAACAAAAAGTGATAATGGTGGTACCTTTTGTGGCTATGGATCAAACTATCCCTGAAATCAAAATTGTGCCCAGTGTTTCTCATCAATTCAATCAACGTACCACACAACGACCTTCAGCCAATCAGAATCCAGCTACTTACAATTCTTAACAAGAAGAATCCTAGCTAAACAATACCTCATAGAGATAAAAGGAATGACGGGACCTTGGAGATAGGCTTCACAAAGAAGTCAGGGAGGTCTCCTGATGTGGTCAACTGCTTGTCTATGCAGACCTAATTTTGATATCAAATTTCTAAAAGTAAAAGTTCCTTTATTAGTTGGCCAAATGTCTATAAAATGTAGGCAGTGTGTTAGAACATGTATTCTCAGCAGGGGTGATACTTCTCAAATTAGACAAAATAATTTCTTCCAGAAGAAAATCTTATTTTTTATGTCTAAATACAGATACAGTACATGAATAGATACGAGATGTTGGCACATTAAAATTTATCAGAAAAATGAAAATACTTAATGAGAAAAATACAAACTTGCTTCACAGAAAGCATAATAAAGAATGAGAAATCTTTTGACAAAGACAGCTCAGAGAAATCCAGAATCAAACACACGTGGATCTATAGGCACCATGAAAGAGAAATATACAGGTAACATCCAAGATCAAAAGAGAAGGCATTTTCAACACTACAAGAACAGAGAGTTCAATGAGTTACATAGAAAATCATAGTTTGCCTCAATGGGAAGCTGTGTGTTCAAGGAGAAGAAGCCTGGCCTAATCAGAAGCCTGTGTAAGCAAAAGTCTGGCCCACATGCCTGGAATTCACGCTGAAATGGAAACACAAGCAGGCAGGAAGCTATGAACCACAAACACAAATCCATCAATCACTCACTGCGAAATAACACACACATCAAGCCTTCTCTCTTAGAGAATAATTGTGGTCAGAAGTTTTGGCTTTAATTCAGTGTCTCAGCACATCAAGGTTGTTAGCTCTGAAACTGTTATCCTCACTCATTTTTCATGGCATCCCAAACTCTCCCAATATCTGAGGCAACTCCAGACATCCATGTTTAAAACAGAAAGATGGATAAACTGCACTTATTTTAAGCACATGCTTTCATGGTTTGAATAAGTTGTCCCCCATAAACTCGTGCTTAGAATGCTTGGTGCCCAGACAGTGGCAAGTTGGAACATGGAGCCTGGCTGGAGGAGGTATTTTGACTTGAGTCAGACTTAGGGGTGTTACAGCCAATTTCCTCTTGCCAGTGATCAACAGCTATTTGCTACCTAGTATGACAAAAACGATGTCCAGCCTTGCTCTAGCATCTTTTTCTAGCCATTATGAAACTTCTTGAGACCGTAAGCCAAAATAAAACCTACACTCCCATCAGCTGCTTTTAGTCATGTGCTTTGTCCCAGCAAAATAAAAAAAAACAAACAAATAATAAATAAGGTAATTACAACACATGCTAACATTTATCAAAAAAAAATAGAAGCTTTCTCTGGAAAACATCTACCTCCCTGCATATTTAATTCATTAATATAATTATCCCCAGTCAAAAATGGAGAATGGGGACTGGAGAGATGACTCAGCAATTTAAGGTGCTTGCTTGCAAAGTCTGATGGCATTGGTTCAATTCCCCAGAACCCTCATAAAGCCAGATGCATGAAGTGGTGCATGTGTCTGGAGCTCATTGGCAGTGACAGAGGCCCTGGAGTAGCCATAATAACTCTTTCCGTCTCTCTCTCTCTCTCTCTCTCTCACACTCTCTCTCTCTCTCTTTCTCTCTCTCTCTCACACACACACAAATAATAAAAAATGTATTTTGAAAAATGGAGAGAGGGAATGGCATAATCTGTAAGCAACAGGTATGATAAATTAAGATAGGCACATGGTTGCCATAAATTCAATCTCACTGCAATTGGAAAGAAATTTGTGGGAAATGATAATGGCATCTGAGGAAAAACAAAAACAACATATATGCATATTTGCGTATGTATAGGTATATGTGTATGCTAAGGTTAAAGAAGTAATCAAAGTAATCATAAACAAACCTGACATGGTAATCATGAGGCAGACAACAGGGATGGAAGGAATTAGTGGGGAGGAATGGAAGGGCAGGGGAAGTTATACACTAATCTAAATCCATATGAATCTATGCCATAGAATCCTTACTTTTAGACAGTAAACACTTGAGGAAGAGGAGGGCATCATCTGCTAAGGAGGGCCCTGAGGAGGGTGGGAGGAAGCCTGACCCAAGACAAGAGCTTCTGGCCCATGACTTCTTGTCCCAGTAATTGTTTACTTCCCACACTGACCTGTTGATTGAAGAGACCTATGAGGTCCCTAAAACAAGACAGACTTATGTCAAAACTCTTGAATACCCACCCCCGGCAAAAGATAAGATGCTAGTGCTGAAGATACCACAGACTGCTGTCAGACGACACCGAGAAGCCCTACTGGATCTGGAAAGGAAGCCAGCTCAGGATGCTTCGACTGTGTAGTGCTGGAAGGTACTACATAAACTGCCAGGGGCAATTGGCCAATGATATTCAGAGAAAGCAGAGGACAGTGCTATAAGGCAGAGACCAGCATGGCAAGAAATGTTCATCTGTGCAATAGTGGCACGGGTAATCAGCAACTCTAATTGGTGAAGAGATCTGCTCAGTGGCAAGGCATCTTTAGCTGGAACTGGGATCCAAGGTAAATCCTTATGGAGACTAAGAACCCCGACTCCAAGGGGAAGCCCCCACTGATCGTGGGCCTAAAGAGAGGCTACACCCATTAAAATCTCACCAAATTAACAATGTTTGTCCCATTTAACCTATATTGATCTCACTCTCTGTTGGAGAGTCTGTTTATATTTCTCAGAAGACAGTGAGAACCATAGACAACCAATTCCATCAACAAGACCAGAGATGATGGCTGACTCCCAGGCAGGAGATGAACCACACCTAACACATCATTTAGGGCCCAGCTGAAATCATAGAGGCCGTGGCGAGATGAGCAAGAGTGCAGGGTAATGCAGACAGACACTGAGGATACTCATAAAGCAGAAACCCAGAGACTCTTAAGAGCTCAGCAGTAAATATAAATTAAGACTCACCCACCATGGCTCAGAAAATTTTGCGGAAGATGGGGTGGAAAAACTGTAAGAGGCATGGTAGGGGAAAATATTCAGAGGCATTGCCCTCCTCAAAAGCAACAAAAATAACCTGGCTACTTCTTTACAAAAAGAAGAAATGAAATTATTAGTTAGATCTCTATACCTAAGCCAATCAGAAAATGAAAATCCCCATGTCTTTTAGAAATTATTGATACAGGAGTGATACAATTTTTATTGATGTTTATAATCTTCTTCATATTTTCAGATGTCTCTGAGGCAGGTTAGGTGTAACAGAACCCTGAAAAATATAAGCCAGAAATCTTCTTTAGCCTGTATGGGGGAGAAAAGTCCTCAAGCTGTGGGGAGTCCTCACAGCCCCAACCTTTCTAGAGGCCTAGTTATGAAGCTTCATCACTCTCACAGACACCCCCAAATTCCCATGTTACTTCTAAGTGAATAAGTACTAGTTATATAATCAACAAATAACAAACATTATAGAAGTTTTAAAAAAGAAGGTCCCCATAAAATAATTGCCGGGGAAGAAAAGTATATCGTTTTAAAAGCTAAGCTTATCAAGTAAATCAAGTATAGAGTATCTAAAAATTATTCTAGAGCACAAAGAAAGAATGCTAAACGTAGGAAATCAAAGGAATAGAGAAACCTTATATTTTTATTTTTCGAAGCCAATTCGTAGTAGTTTGTGTAGGCTGACTGGTAAATATTTTTGAAATGTGTAAGTCAGTTGTCAAGAACAGCTCCAGTTTAAATTTAATGTAATTATATAGTTGAATACAGGTCCACAAGTACCTCAAATCACTAATACTAATTATCTGACTGACACATTTCTTACTATGTGTCTATGTTTATAAGACTATGTCTGTTACATTAGTATGGAAGAATTTCTAGAAAATGATGCTCACCTGGGCACTGTGTTCCCAATTCTGTATTCATTTCTGTCAAATTGACAACCCTCACTGGGACATGGGAGGAGAGCTGATACCACGAAGATTGCGTGCTGTAAGCTAGGCCAAGATTTGTTGCTTTTTTCTGATTGAACTTAAGAAAGTGATGTAAAAGCAGTATTTAAATTAAACTTGAAATGTGCTTTATCTATCATATGTCTGTATTGCAATTCCACAAAAAATGTGAAAAAAGTTTCTGAGAGTTTCTAGTGATTTTAACATTGCTGCAGTAATTGCCAACCAAGTTTTTTGAACCCATTTCAAAAGCTAAACATGTAACAATACTATGACCCTGAAATTGTACTTTTGGGCATTTGTCCCAGAGAAATAAAAACTTATGATAACGTATAACCTTGTACAAGAGTGTTTGTGACATGTTTATTCATACCAGCTCAAATGTGGAAGAAACCCAGCAGTTCTTCAGTGGATAAATAAACCAGCTGAGAAATACTCCAACCATGAAATATTCAACAACAAAAGTAAATACATCAACAACCTTGGTGATGTACATAGAAGTATACTCAACGAAAACGTCAGTAACAAGGTACTAAACCGTAGAATTCCATCTGAATGACATTCTGCACAGAACACATAGCACTGCAGAGTGCAAGTTCAGGAGCGTGTGGGATTGGGGCAGAGTCAGTGGTTAGAGACGGAGAACAGGGAGATCCTTGAATGCTTTGCAATCGGACTGTAGTAATATGCACAGGAGACTGTGAAGTTCTACAATACTTTACATACTGCTAACACCCGCAGAAGGCATGCGAATCTTCAAGAATTTCTCAAAATACTCAAGAATGTCCAATCATATTTAAACAGAGAGTTTTTAAATGAGAAAAATGATTCTGCTCTTCTTCTAGAGCACAGTGGTGAACACATTTTAATTCGCAAAAAGAAGGTTGCTTTATTCCCCTCCTCCTCACCAGCTGTTCTCAGTGCTCCCTCCTTTTTCTCATTGTGTATATTCCTCAGTGACTATAGCAGACTCAATTTCTTCGCAACTCTGAACTTAGCTACTGATGAGTTATACTCCCCCCTTTCGGAGTTGCATGAGCGTTACCCACTGAGTATGTCCAAAATTCAATGCAAAGTGTGTCATGTTTTCCTGATGACAAAAGTTTTGACTGGAGCATATTAGAAACTCAATGCTTTTTCATTTGCATTTCTCTGATGGCTACTGATGTTCAACATGTTTTTCATTGTTATTGACTTTTAAGAACCATCTACTCATTTCATTAGCCAAATTATTGATTAGGGTGTTTGATTTCTTGTTATTTAGCATTTTGTACTCTATATACTAATTCTCTTTCCTATGTAAGCATAGCTTTCTCCCCTCCTGTAGGCTGTACTTGATGGTTTCCTCTGCTGTGCAGAAGCTCGCAAGTTTCATAAAAACCTCATTTGTCAGTAGTGGGCACTACTTCCTACATTCCTAGAGTCCTATCCAGAAAGTGCTTACCTAGGACAATATCTTAAAATGGTTTCCCTCTATCAATTTTAGAGTTTTTGGTCTTGAGATTTTTTTCATCCATATGGAATTGATTCTTATACAAGGTAAGAGATAGGGGGTGAAGCTTACTTCTTCCTGGTCAGAACCATTTCTTGAGTAGGCCGGCTTCTCACCAATGCATGATTGAGAAATGGAACAAGGTAAATATCAAAGACGATAAATCCATCATCTTGACTATAAAATTAATATATCAAAGCTGACTTCTGTGTTCCTAGTAGTATTGAGCAGAGTGCATACCAAACAGTGGGTGCTCAGAAAATCAATATTGAATGAGCGACCTAGAGAATGGAAACCTAGTGAAATCACCCAGTAATATTCGTGTTGCACAAAAGACTGGGGACCATGCCTTCCCAGTGGGACCTTTCTGCATGACTTTTGTATTTGCTTCAGCTGTATTGAGCCAGGTAGAGATGGGTGAACACTGAGGAGATAGGCAACTGGCTGGACTAGTGGGTGAATCCCAGATCACAGTGCAGTGGAAGAACATTCAGCAAAGACACTGACTTGAGATGCATTATATTGTGTTTCCACAAAGAAACAAGACTAGAGAAGAATTGTACTTTTGTAAATAGCTGAAAGGATTCAGTAAAACAAACCTTTGGAAATCAATTGACACTAGTGAACTGATTGTGTAATGAAGGATTCCTTCCCTTGAGACAATTATGAAAAGGTGAAAATAGAGTCAACGCTTAAGTACTAAAGGATTTTTATCTGCCACTTTTATTGCAACAATGGTAAAATCACAATATTAATAATATTTAAATTAAAGTAATTTTTAAAAGTGAGATAAATCCAGACATATCCTATTCCATGAAGAAATCAAATAGGAAAGGCATCTATTTGCAGAAAATCGTTGGACTTTTCAACACTTCTGTGTATCCATGCACTTTAAATATGACCTTGAAGCTCTTTAGATTACAAATATAAATGTTTTTGTCTGTTTGTAAATATAAATTAGCCTGTGATTTGCTCTGGATAAAAAGGTGTGACCTAAGTGCAGATTGCTAGTTCTGAGACTGTCTCCAGAGTCCTTGCTCTGGACCAGTGTCTCTCTGAGCTGACTTTCTGAACGAAGTCAGGCATTCAGACAACAGGAAAGTTAGGCCAGTCTCACAAACCGAGGCCAGATATTTCCTTTGCTGACTGTGTTCTTGGAGGGGCAAGAAGAGAAGAAGTTGCAAAGACCAAAGTCAAAATACCAGGGATTCTAGGCCACAAGAATGGACAGATTAAGAAATGACAAGGAAGCACTAGTGTAATATGATTGAATTTCTTCACTACAAGACTGTTCTAAAATAATGGAAGTAAGCTCTCACCTAACAGAAAAAAAAGACTATTTAAAAATAAGTGTATTTATTGCAATTTTTTGCAATAAATTTATTTGGCATTTTAAATTTCTCAATTATCGTTCTAATATTTTTGGAGCATTTTAAAGAAAACTACTTCTATAGTACATTTAAACATATTTAGTATAATTTTACAACAGATGTTACAGCATATTTTGCTTTGATCATATGTTAAGGAATGCCTACTATTTTTTCTATTCAAAATTCATAGATCCACTATTTTCAGTAGAAAAATTACTTTCTAATGTTGGGCTGGAGGTGAACTCCACAGAGGCAAGCACAGCTCCTACTTGACCAATCAGATCGTTCCTAACCTCAACTGGCTCACTTGCTATGTTCAAAGCAACACAAAACATCCTTTCCAGAAATTCCCTACAGCATTTGCTGAGGAGAACGGTCCTCCTTGCAGTGGGCTACTCTCCTAGAAAGAGATAGGTCTGAGGCCTCTGGAATCCTCTTGCGAGAGAATTTGTGGTGGAGAAAGTCCCTAGATTGAGTCCTGGCTAAACCGACTTTCGAGGCCTCTAAGACATTGAGTGCACCCCTCATCCTGCACAGGGAGGCACTTTCGAACATTACAAGTTCTGCAGCATCTCCCAATAGAAAGACACACACAGACGGAGAGTCCAGATATGTCAAAGCTGACTTTTAAAGAACAAGAAATAACAAACGCAAGAGGCACAGCAAAACCACAGGAAAAAACTCCCCACATCGAATGCGACCCAAAGGCACCAGACCAGAGAGTGAATTCCAAGAGGCAGAAATATTCAATGTCAACCCCCGTATCTCCTATCTCCCCCTTCACCTCCCAGAGACATCTTCAAGGCTCAGCGAGGGCCAAGAGGGACTGTCCTCCCACTTGCTCACTTTCGGGGTGTCTGTGGAACAATGAGACTGGGAGACTCACAGAGCCCCTGAGCTCCACAAACAGACCCAAGTGTGAGAGGCCGTCAGAGTCTCTAAGACCCCTGTCAGGGCACCACCTCCGTGACTCTCCCACGGTTCCCTTTCCTGAAGGGCAAAGTGCCTGCAAGGAGGCCAAACAGCCAGTGGCCTCCCTGTCTGGGCTCACAGCATCCCAGGGGGAAAGAAAGAGACAGGAAACTGAAGGAGAGTTGCCAAGGCTCAAGCTGGGTGCGCACCAAACGTCCCTAGGACCCCCGGCACGTGGGGCTGCCATGGGCTCTGCACCTCCCACGTGGCAGAGGCCACAAAGACAAAGTCTTCAGGTCAACAGTCAGGTGCCTGTTGAGCCTTTAGAGAGCAAGGGGAATGCTGATGCTCCAGAAGGAGTGGGCCTTTGGGAATGAGAAGGAAAGAGGGGGGGGAAGTGAGGAGTGGGCCTTAGCCCTGAGTACCCAGGGGGGCACCCTCCCAGGTTTTGGCACCAAAAATACACGGAAAGTGAGACAGAAAATACAGCAGACTTGGACTCAGACACAGGGACTACTTTATTCCTAGGCAGTGAGGGGACAGTAGCCTTCCTGCAGGAATGGAGGCTGTGTCTGGGGTCAAGTCATGAAGGGACTTTTAAAGACACTGGGAGGGATGAGGAAAGGGAAATGGAGGACACAGAGAACTGTTATTCAATCTGATGGTCTTCATAGGTAACATTTTCCCAGGCTGAGATGTCCCTGGGAGTGTTGATTAGGGACAGAGGGTGGCCTTAGTAAGTTAAGGAGCTAAATGTTAGAGCCTTTCAAAGCGTTTATCAGGGGCAGAAGCCTTCTGAAGTGTGTATCGAGGAACCAGGTGTTGTAGACAGC
>PVHP010029217.1:0-22443 GCA_004024765.1 Zapus hudsonius
TTTTTTTCTACCAGTGTCTCCTTTTCCACAGTCAGATTTCTAAGTGGCCAAAGCAGGAGGATTCGGCATCTGTGCACACAAGCGACACATGGAGCTTGAGCTTGCGTGACAGGCAAAGAGGAAAAGAGGAAGTGGAACCAGAGTTTATTAAAATACAATTTTATGCCTGATTTGGTCAGAATTGGCCTGATTTCATCTGTACTTCACATGACCAGCTGCCAATTTAGTATAATTTGGAACCATAAATTATCGATGACAAAATATAATTAAATTTCTTACTGAGTTTAAGAAGCTTTGAGAATCTTTCACTGTTACAAACAGGAAAAAAAATCTTGTGATAAGCGGTCAAGGTTATTGTATCTTGAAAACCATTACACATACAGTGCTCTATGATAATGTTAGTTTAGGAAAAATGACTGGCAAAACCAAAAATTGAAGTAGTCAAATTACCAATTTTTGTTTAGTAGAATTTTATATTATTCCTCTATGTTACTTTCATTATCTTATTCTTCTTTTTCTTAGTCTTGTGTTTCTTATTTAGTAGGGACCTACTCTTGTGTCATGGGTTAATCCTCCATTTTGGATGATTCAGGTCATCAAAAGCATTAACAGTCTCAGAACTTGATAGAAAGACAAAGTACATCTTAAGCATTAAAGATTATCACAATACAATAATGTTTCTCTGAAATTGTTTCTATCTTTAGAAGATTCACGCTTCACTGGTATGTCATAAATGGCTTTTGTGAGGGAGATCTTACACAAAATATTGAAGACATCATGTCACAATGAGTATGTTTGAGTACTTTAGGGTAATAGCAAAGAATGTTGGAAAAAATGAGCAACATGAAATAACCATTTAATTTACCATTAAATGTTACCACCTAAAATAAAATAGTGTTGTTCAGTATGTTTCATATATGAGATAGGAGTTCAATAAAATTATGATATTCAGTATTATACTTAAATTTCATTTAGTTAATATAGAGTAGTGAATATTATAAACAAAGATCATTAGGAATGAAATTTATATGTTTAAAAAACATCCTTTCTGAAAAGTTTGTTACTGTTTTTGATTGAGTTGCATGTAGTCACTGATATGAGATGTCCAAGGGAGAGTAGTATAAGATATATTATTTCAGAGTAGCTCCATGAGAGGTATGCAGGCACTGAAAAATATATGCTATGAAAGCCAGCTTTCAGTGTTGTGAATATCTGATGTGTTCATACAGAGTTTCATAAACTTCATAGAGCAACAGTAAAAGTGTTAATAAATGTCAAGTTCCATGGAGAAAAGGGAGCTCTTTCACAGTGTTAGAATATAAAGTGTTAACACCACTATGAAAACATGTCCATAATTCTTTTATTTTATTTTTAGAATATTTTTGTTTATTCATTTTTCTCCAGAATGTGTGGGAGGCAGAGAATGAGAGAATATGGGCGCACCAGAGCCTCTAGTCACTGAAAATAAACTGTAGGCACATGTGCCCCCTTGTGTATCTGGCTTAATTTGGGGACTGAGAAACCAAACCAGGGTCTTCAGGCTATGCAGGTGAGCGCCTTAACCACTGGCCAATCTCTTCAACACTCGCATATCTTCTGAAAGCTGGAAACAGAAATATTATATCATCCAATAATCCCATTACTGGGTATTTATCAACAGGAAATGAAGTCACTTGGTGTAAGTCATGTGCAGTGCTATTGTCTTGGAAGCACCATGTAAAATTTTCAAAAACTGAAAATGGATATAGAAATTAAAAGTAAGGGACCCAGTACTTAACTGATAACAAAGAAGGAAATTCTGCCTCTTGCAGCAGCATGTAAGAACTTTAGGGCATGATTCTGAGTGAAAAAAAGCAATATGCAAAAAGAAAAATAAGATGTGTTCCTATATAAATGTGGAACCCAAGAGCATCAGTCATAGAATTACAGAGTTTGATGATGGTTTACTGAAGCTTGGAGCTTGGAGAATGAAGGGCAAGAGAATTGTTGATAAAAGTTCTAGATTTCAGATAGGACAGAAAATTAAGATCTAGTATACAACTGAGTGCACATAATAGCAATGCCTTATTTTATCACTTTACAATTAAAACACCTATCCTATTTGGTCATACATAAAAGGAATAAACACTATATTTATAAAAATATAGAATGTGAGTGAAAAAGTAAATATAAAAAGTCCAGTTCATTTATAATTTAACTTTAATGAACACATGAATTTTGGAAGGGTTTGAAGAGCTGGTGAGTATAGAGTCTCATTTTCCAGTGCTAAAGGTATAGCATTAACAACAACAACAACAACAAAAAGCAGCAAACACCTCTGTAGAGTCACAGTAAGATGAACACACACAGAACCCAGACATCCCAGACCCTGGAACTTCTAGGGTTCTGGGCAGATATAGCCTATGAGACAGGTTTTTGCTGAAAGTACATTTGGCAAGACAGAGCCATACAAACAGCAGGAGGCAGATATAATGGCATGTCTTGGTCAAGGAGAGACAAAAAGCCAATAATGCTAGGAATAAGGGGCTAATATTGTTCTGAATTTGAAATGAATGAGTTGTAGTATGAAATGTAGCAAGACAAGGTCAATTTCTCTGTGAGGGAGCCTTCAAACAATAGAAGTAGGCTACAAGCCAGTTTTGTACTAATTGATGCTTTTAAAAGGACAATAAACCATTATGGTTTTAACGAGCTATTGTCCTGTCTAGGTTTTTGACATCCATTTTCTATCATGATACACAGGTTCTTAGTAGAAAGAAGGGAGTCTGACTAATGGTCCAATGGTTAGCAAACACCAGGTTTAGAAAGAGAATTCAATTTTTCTCATGTACTTTTCTCCATTGATCCTTCAATGTTGAAACCTTTTGAGAAATCATTTCTCTAGGATTAAATTTGTGTAAACTCTCATTTGAGCAAAGACAAACTCAAATTGTCATTCACCAGAAGAGATTGCAGAACTAATAAATATATGAAATGTCATAAAGAAAAGTGGCCTGATTTAGCCTCTCATTACAACTGGCTAACACAATATGAAATGTTATTGAATTTCCCTAAAATTTCCGTATTTAAATAAAAATAACAAGAAAAATAACTGAAAATCACAGAGAAAATAGGAATGGTTGATGTACTTGTCATATACAGTGGAATTGTTACTCCCACAGAGAAGGTAGGAACTCTTGTGTTTTACATAATAATAATTGCTTTTCTTGTATTTCTAGCATTCAAGGGATAAGGAAGAATGCTATATAAAGTGGATTTGAGAAAATGTTTCTTTTTCTTATGTATGTATGCATGTATGTGGTATGTATTCTCACTCCCACAAACTGATCCATGTAGGTTTGCATTTATGTGCATGTGTGTTTCATTGTTGGGGGTCCTATCAAAATATGTCATATTCAGGTGACATGTACCATCTCCTTATCTGGAAATGGACAGTTAGATGAGACTTACCATTGAGTCCCAGGGATTGTGTCTGCCTCTGTAGGACTGGGAATGTAATTGTATACGATCATTACAGGCAACAAAATATTATCTTGTGAACCAAATTTGGGCCAAGTCTGAAATTACTATTAAGGAAACCAAGCATTTAGGCATGTGTCCATAACATCCTGAGCTCTAGCATAAACATTTTAGAGAAAATTTACACACCCCTTGTCATGGTTTGATCTAGGTGTCCCTCACAAACAAATGAATGTGTTCTGGGTAATTGATCCTCAGCTGATGGCAGTTTGGGGTTTAAAACCTCAATGGAGCTGTGTTGTTGGTTGTTTCCTGTGGTGATATCCACCCCTCTGCTCATGCCATCAATCATTTTCCCTGCCAGGATGGAGTTTCCCCTCGAGTACGTAAGCCAAATAAACCCATTCCTCCACAAAGCCACTTTTGCTTGGGTTCTTTCTGCACAGCAACAGGGTAAACTGACTGCAACACCCCTAGTGGGATCACTACTGTTAATTGACTTCCATTTAACAGTGTCTAGTCACCCTTTAGTATAAAAATGTATCATCTTAGTTAAATATGTCATAAGATAACAAAAATTTGAAAAATAACTCAATTGCACAGCAACAAGACACTGCTATAATCTGACAGATACATTTCTAAAATAATCCACTTGTGCAATGGTTCTCTCATTGGCTAAATGAAAATATCATATGTTGTTTACACATAGGCCAGTAACTGTTTCAAGATGTCAAATAGAATATCTTTCAGCATGTCCTTTATGAAACAGACTTAGAAATTCATCAGGACAAGTAGGATCACAATTTGAAAGAAACATCAATAAGATAGCTGAAATGGAAATAGAACTGAAAAGAATAATTGATCTGATAAACATCAGTAAGGATCCCGAATGGTAGCATTTGCGTTGTGGACATTTACAAGGGGAAAATGTTGCTTTTCAAATACTATATATTAAGTAAAAGGAAATTCAGAGACAAATATGGAATGATCATAGTAAAGCATAACACAAATATGTGTGACCAAGCCTAGCCAGATCCAGAACTGTCTCATAACTTGCAGTCTCTTTGGGATCTGCCTGCTCAGCTTTTCCAGCAAAATCGCAACTTCAGTAGCTAGTTGGGGATGATCTCTGTTAGCTGCTTTAACCTTCACATGTTTGCACCGCTTCAGGTATTTTGTTTATATCATCAGCTCTATCTCATACAATTTCATATTTTGCTTTATTCTTGACTACTTAGGATGTATTTCCCAGGGCAAGAAAATGAACTTTTTTTCCTTCATGCACTCAGACATTTTGTGATCCTGGTAAGCTCTTATTTTACCTTTATATGTAATATCTTAATCATAATTTCAAATAACCTCATATGTGATAAGTACAGTAATGAAAGAGATAAATTTGTGGCTATGCATATATCCAATGACATTGGGAAGAAAGAAAGAGCTAGTCCTGGTGGCTCATGCCTTTCTTTCAAATACTATGGAAAATCAGGTAGGAGGAAGCTCAGGTCCTCCTGGGCTATAGACTGAGTTCTGGATCAGCCTGGGCTACAGTGAGAGCCAAGCAAAAGAGAAATATCTATCTATCTATCTATCTATCTATCTGTCATAATCATCTATATCTATATCTATCTATCTATTTATATCTATCTATCCATATATAGAGAGATAGAGAGAGATAGATGATAGATAGATAGATAGATAGATAGATAGATAGATAGATAGATAGATAGATAGATAGATAGATAGATAAGAGAGGAGGAGGGGAATGGTGAAGGGCAGAAAGAGGGAGAGAAGAAAAGAAGGCAAACAAGACTTGAATGAAAGTATTCAATTGTTATTATTGTAGATGTGGATATTGTTACATAAAAGTAAGCATTTTATACCTCATAGCTGATTCACAAGCAAATCTGAATTTCAAAATTATAAAAAATAATAACTTAATTCAAAGGCATCCTTAATGATAATTGAGAACAGGATAAATCGTTTGTTGAATTTTCAGTTTGAAATCAAAGAAATGTTAATTTGATAACAGGTTACCTAAACCTTTATGCGGTTTATTTTTTAAACTAATAATCATTATGTATAATATATATAATGTATAATATGGAATGTATTATGTGAGTGAAGAAATAAATTCTGAGGATATTATTTTCGATATAATACTTCCTTAATTCAATTTCAAAAAAAATACAGTTGATATGACAGGAAATTTATTTGAGTATTTTATAAAATCATAACAGATAAAGATTTTTAATGTATGAGGCAATTAATAAATACATGAAAGAAAGTAGATTAAGCTGAATTTAGGAAATATATTTAGTCAAAAAAAGCAGGCTAGTTAAGAGTCTATGAATTTATTAGTTTCATACTAGGCTTACAGGAAAAAAGGATAAGTCATCATATTTTACATGTATCCTTAAATGTTGTAAAATCCTGTAATTGTTTTTCAATTAGAAAGATATCCCACCTCTCTGCCACTGAGTTGGGAACTTTTCCCAGCAAAATAAACTAAAAGTGATTATCATCAATTGCATTATAAGGATTACTAGTAGAGGAGGACTGAAAAGCTAGATATAATTGTGTTCTCTATGATAATTTCATAAAAAGAAGGATCTAAATTCTACAGTAAATTATTATGTATATCAAAAGCAGTGTTATAAATTAACCACTAATGAAATATCACTAGTTAGCCTAGATTCTCTTTATTGTAGTGACATGATGGACTATAATAAAATACGAGAAAAATAGGATTTTAGTATTTGGCATAATAAAAAAGAGAAAAACTGATCATGAAGGATTGTATGAAATTTAACGTTTTTAAATCTTCTGAGTGTTGATTGTTTTATGGCATTTTTAATGTTTACAATAGCATATGCATTATAAAATTTAAAAATACAAAAAAAAAAAACACAACTATTAAGTTGAAGTGGCCTTGGGAAGATGAGAGGTAGAAAGATGATGAGTTTGGGCTGAAGAGATTCCTTAGCGGTTAAGGTGCTTGCCTGCAACGAAGAAGGACCTGAGTTCAATTCCCCAGTGCCCATGTAAAGCCAGATACACAAGAGGGCGCATGTGTCTGGAGTTCATTTACAGTGGCTGGAGGCCCTGGCTTGCTCTCTCTCTCTCTCTCTCTCTCTCTCTCTCTCTCTCTCTCTCTCTCTCTCTCTCTCTCTCTCTCTCTCATAAATAAATAAAATATTAAAAAAAGAATCTCTTGTTCTTATTTCCTTGGGTTCCTGTACCAGTCAAGAATTCCCTGCCTCTGAGTGGATCTCATAGCCAATTAGCCAGCTGTTGATTACCCACCTAGATTGGGCGCCACTATTGCACAGATGGGCACTTCTTGTCCTGCTGGTCTGTGCCCTTTAGCAGTATGTTCTCTTATTTTCAAAAAGCAATCAATTTATACCAGAAATGTGACTATTTGAACAGAAGTTCATTTAGAACAGTGAACACAGAGCTGTTCAGAGATAGTAGCAGGGACAAGGTAGGACTTGAGCATGTGACACAGTTTGAACTATTTACCTGCAGCTTTAAGGATGGTGAATCCCAAAAGGGACTCTTGGGTCTTCAAGGGCCACCTCCCCCAGGATGCCACTGTATTTTTTCCTAGCTCACCTCATAGCTAATTTCCTGCCTATGTGGCATTCTGGTTGACCTTCTTGAAAATAAAATCCTTACAGTTTATTCCGTGGAAATAAAATGCATTTGAGGTGCAAAAATCTGAAAGGACCACAGTGCCTAGCTTGGATTGGGGGAGAGGTGGAGCTTTCTGGAAGTTGTCTGGAGCTGGCTGAGACCAGCTTTTTTTTGTTTGTTTTTTTTCTGAGTTCTGTCCTCCTGATTATCTGATATCATTAGCCCTTTTTTTTTTTTTTTACTTAATTCCCTCAGTGTTTCTGACCTGTCCAATTTAACCCCATTTCACAAACCAAAATAAGTAAATAAACGATTGAATAGTAAGACCAAATAAAACTGATGATGAAAGATCTCTATTTCATTTTTTTTTTTTAAATAACATTCCCAACCTTAAATAGTGTTCCTGGTTGTGGAAACAGCGCACAAGATACATTAAGCAGAACGCCACTAATTGATTCCCTTTTAATCATTTAAAACAAATTAAATTCTACCTTTGCTCTTCAAAGATTTAGGAAACTTAGCAAAGTGCTTAACTGAATAGGATAAGCGTCTCACATTAGGAGTCTTCAGAAGCTCAAATGCACCGTGTTTTCTCAAATGCATTTCTTTGTAAAAAGAAGCTGTAATGGTTCCCTGCTAGAAATAGATAAAATGTCAGGCATGGTGGCTCATAGCTATAACCCCATTACTTAGGGGGCCGGGTAGGAGGATTGTCCTTGGTCCAAGGACAGCCTAGCCCTCCAAAGTAAATTCCAAGTCACCTTGGAATAGAGTGAGCTACTGCCTCAAACAAACAAACAAATAAACAAACATCAACACAAAACAGACAACAAAAAACAAACGGAAATATGTTTAGACTCACTGGTGAAGAAAGTGTCTTTTTTCCCCTCTTACTAGGAAAGAAATGTAAAAAGGGGGAAAATATACTTTATCAGTAAAATAAATTCTTTAGCTAAATTTTCATTGATTGACAGAGGGAAGGGGAAGAAAGTTAGGGTGAGTTTGAAATGCAAAACGTTTGGAGATCTAGAAAATGCTCCTTGCTTATCAAAGATGGAAACAAATCCATTGTCTTTTGTGTTTCCGCACTAAAAGCTAACACAAAATAGCCTTCTGATGTGATTGCTTCCTATTAGCATATTGGCAAACTTGAAACCGCATTAGACATGACAATGTCTGTCCTGTTGACCAGCTTTGTTTTGTTTTTCTTTTGTCTTGTTACAGAACACTCTCTTCAATTACATCTTATCTCCAAAGTCAGAGCTGGACTCCCAATGTATCCAGGTCTTAATAAGCAACTCTATCATTCACCTTCCACTGTGATTGAAACCAGGTTGTTTTTCATTAAGTTAAAACTTGGTAAAATCAATTTCTCAATTCTTTGCAGTTGGCTATCTTCTTAGACAGCTGATCTTGTAGAGCAAAGCATCACACATTGGACAGTACACATTTAGTCTCTGGGAGATTGCCCATCAGCAAACTGGGTCTTTGAGACAGGAAATCACTATCAACTAATAAGCATTTTCCTTTGTCAATTCTGATTTCACTTGACTTTGTGATATGAATAGAACAGCTTTTAATGTGAATATACATACTATAGTATAATAAACAAAAACAGTTTTAGTTATACCATATTCAAAAATGAACTTGAGAAATACCTAGAATTTTCCACATTGAGGAAATGATAAAATTAAGTTATAAAACAACTATCTTCCAGTTGATCTGCTTCATTTATTTCTTAATTATGAATTTTCACAATATGGTTCCTTTAAATTTTCTCATATTTCAGAGAAAGAAATGGAATGTGAGAGAATAAATATATTTCTTTTCAAGGGAATAAATACATTTCTGTTTGAAACATTCCCATGTTCATTCATCTTCAAAGTATGATATTGAACTATTTTCAAAGGTTTTCTGGTAGTGACAGTGAAAGGCCAAATAGCAAACATTTCTGTAGTAGGTGAATACATTCACTGCCTCGTGTTCATGAGGAAAATTGCTAGAGATTGTTTAATGACAATAGGCTCATAATAATATAAACAAATTATCTTAATCCAGTTTAGTGGTTTTACTCTTCAGTAAAAAAGGAAAAAAAAGAAAACAGAAATCTGAAAAGGCATACAAGTACATAACACTTTAAGCCTTTCATTAAGGTGATTTTATATTTTTAATTTATTATTGATATCACATAACTGATATTGTATAGAACATGACAAATAATGATTAGAGGTAAAGGTTAGATTAACTCATACAGTTTTATAGTAATGTATGCTATGGAAAGTAGAATTAATTTGCTCTTCATTTATATTTAAATGTTACACTTTTATATTTGTAAAACTCTACTTCTGTTCAAGTTTCTCTGTGACAGAATTACAGTTATATTTTAGAGATTAGTTAGAGTCAAACTCCAGATGCACGTGCCCCTTTGGGCATGTGGATCTTTGTGTGTACTGGGGATTCAATCCCAGGGCTTTAGGCTTTGTAAGCAAACTCCTTATCCACTGAGTGTCATCTCCCTACCCCATTCTTTTTTTCTTTTTCAGGGATAGTCTCCTATTACCTAGGCTGTCCTTGATCTGGATATGTGGTTGAAAATGAACAATATTTCTTGCCTAATTTTCAGTGTGATTGAAAGAATCTAGGGCTTTATGAATACTAGATAATCACTCAACCAACCAAGCTACATTTCCAGTCTTCAGTAGGGTATTTTTAAAAGTGATGTTTTGGTGGTACTCATTCATAAATCATTGACCTTTAATTGTCAGGTGTAATTGACAGATGCAATGAGAGTAGTGATGACATGAAAATTCAAGCACAAAGGAGATACTCTTGACCTCTTCTATCCTGTCGATGACTTCCAAGTCTATCTCTCATGCTTTATTAAGAATCTTTTTTTTTTTTACTTTAACACTTGTCTTTGTACCTCCAAATGTATTCCAAAACACTGCTTTCTGTTAAGGCCTCAGCTCCTCTATGGGTATGGTTCACTTCCTTTGACTCTGCCTCTCTTGAATGCCAGGGCGAGCTTCTTTGGCAGCTTTGAGAGGTCATCTTCACTGACTGCAGTAAGCCTCACTGCTGTCATGGAGTTATCTTGTAACATTGTTACAAAGGTGTCTGTGGGTAGCAGGGCATGACTTCAACTCTTCCATGAGAAAAAAGTATCCTGGCCACTCAAGTAGATATAATGTTTTAGAAAGAAGCATCCATGGCAAAGGTGGGACAAATTTTTTTTTAAATCTTTACTGCAGCCAAAGACCAGCATGAATAATAAGTAACAGCATCAAGTGTATCTAAATTAGTGCATTTGGGAAATATTAATCATTATCATTTAGGAGTATTCTTCCAGACAACTGAACATATCTGTATAATTGAAAAAAACCCACTTATTACTTCCATTACATTGCTGTTAAAATCATAATTTGAAGGAACATAAAAAATAGCAATTCTAAACCAGGCATGGTGGCACATGCCTTCAATTTCAACACTTGGGAGGCAGAGGTTGGGAGGATTGCCATGAGTTGGAGGCCCCCCTGGAAATATAGAGTGAGCTCCAGGTCAGCCTCAGATAAAGTAAGATTCTAAATCATGAAACAAAAAAAATAGAAATTCTAGTTATAAAGCAAAAAAATTTTATAATTCGGTACACTTCAAAACTTATTCTAGGGGCTAGAGATATGGCTCAGTAGTTCAAGTGCTTGCCTACAAAGCCTAACAATTTAGATTTGCATCTCCAGTACCCACATAAAGACAGATACAGAAAGTGGCACATGCATTTGGAATTTTTGGGGGGCCGGCTAGAGGCTTTGCCTCACCCATTCTCTTTTTTTTCTCTTTCTATCTCTAGTCTCTTTGTCTCTCGTTGCTAGCAAAAAAAAAAAGTATTAAAAATTCTAAATTTGATATTGTCTAAAAAATCCAAAGATTCATTAAATAATAATGCTTAAAATTCAATTTGCTGTCCTTTATGAAAAATATAAAACACTCATTAATACTGTACCTGAATTTCAGGATTTTTCCCCATGAGGGTAGAAAGTGGAGAAGGTTGTGGCTAGCAGCTTACCTTAAATAACATGGTTCACTCTTCATTAGATGATCAGGCTGTGCTTACAGTAGAATAGTATTTAAGTTTGAGATGGCTCTATCTAAAACCAATGATTTGAGAACACTGAACTTGCCTAAGAGATATAGCATTGCCTTACAGCAAGAGGTAAGGCTGATCCCAAGATTCTGACCTTGCACTGGACCAGCACCTCACTGCAGTGTGACCCTTCCCAGCCATTAGGTTCTGTTGGGTTGCATGTATCACATTTATTTTGTATCAGAAAGTCTGAAATTTAGGAAAATTTGGTGGGTGTGCTTAAGAACCACTGAGAGAGTATTTAGGCATGGCATTGAATGAATTTGAAATGAGGAAAACTATTCCCATGCAAAGCAAAATCCCAGGAGACACCATGAGGCTCTCTATCTCATAGACAGGAGGTAGTCCATGACTAGTCTCATTCTCTTTGAATGATGAGTGATAGACTTCCAGTGCCTGCTTTCACAGTTGATGTGAAGCAAGTTTGAACTCACATGTGTTATCAACACTATTAGAGACATTGTAGAATTCCCAAATAGCTCAAATGGTCCAAAGTCTAAAATTTGCATAGTACGAAATGTAAGTGTGGGTAGGCACAACATGAATTTCCCAAACAAACTAGCAAAACTAAGGAAGTTTTCTAGAAGAGTTGACATTAGTGAATACCGAGCTTTTACAGAAAACCCAAGAAAAATCTGGCAAAATCCTTAAGCAATGTAGATGATGATATGAAATTCCTTAACCAGAACTATAGCAAGAAAGCACTTCCTATTTACATTTGGGAATAAGCCCCTTGCTGGAAAAGGGAGGCAGTAAGCATTCCCACCCTTAGGATTTTGAGGAAGCAGCTTGGAAGTTGAGTGTAATAAGCAAACCTGATCCTCGTCATGGGTCAAGTTAGGTGTCTTGCCCAAAATCCGAGTAGGTAAACAGAGGAGGGACTGTCTCCTGAAAAATAAGGCAGGTTACATGACTTGAACTGAGATTTGAGCAAAGGAATCCAGGCTGTCTGCTGACCCTACCAAGCTGTGAATAAAAATTAGCAGTGGACCAGACGGTATAGAGCTATAGGGATAAGAGCATGAAGATGGAAAATCTTTAAGGAATAAGGCAGAGAAAAGATCTAAACTCCCAAAATTATACTGACATCGTTGCTGTCATAACACATTCTCCCTTAAATATATTTCATAGAAATCAAGGAACAATGAAATTTACGATATCAACCATAAAATAATACCTATTATACCTTCAAATAATTGGAATCCCAAATCTAATATTCATACAGAGAAAATTCATGCCTAGTTTCAAGAATCAAATACAGCTCATTACTAAGGCTGGATAAGAATTAACTGAGCTCAGTCAGTAAAGTCCTTGCATTGAAAAAATATCCTGAGTTTGATCCACAGCTTCCCTGTAAATGCCAAGGTTGTTGGTGCTCACTTGCAATCCTAGCATTGGGAATGCATGAGCAAGAACTTCTCTTAGGTCTCTAAGCAGCCAGTTTAGCCTAAATAGTTAGATCCAGGGCAATAATAGATGCCATCTCAAAGGAAATGGATGACATACCTGATCATAACACACAATATTATCAGCAGCCTCATCACACATGTACATGAGCTCACACACACACATGCACACATGCACACCCACACCCCCCCACACACAGAGATATCATGTGGCAATTTGGATCTTGTTACATATATGGTTCTTTTTTGATCTCTAAGTTCTTCACTACTTCATATTCCTCTCTGGTCTTTAATATGAAGGGGATCTTTTGATTTATACACATTTCGGGTTTGTGCCTCCACCAGAGCCCTTCTACCCCCACAGATTTTGCCAGCAAACTTGTATAGCATTTTCCTATACTTAATTCTTGTTCCTGGCAGTCTATAAAATTATCTTGTTCCTGTTTATCCTGTTTATTCAGCAAAACAATCTCACTTATACCTCTGTCCAAAATATATATCTTTTGACTTTTGTAAACATCAATGAACAGACAGGATTTCTATGTAAGAAAGAAATGGAAGCTACATTCATCCCTGTTGGAAAAGAGAGGAGTTGAAGATGTCAAGACTGACGTACGCACAGGTGAACATAGAAAACAAGGCACAACATAATCACAAAACACACCACAACAAAACAAAACAAATGAAATTCCTTTGAAATCTAGGTGATACTTACAAGGCTGTGCCAGGAAAATTACACTGAGCATCTTGTGTCAGAAAGAGTGACATAGTGAAATAGTGCCCATTTGGCCTATTTAAAGTACAACCCGTCCAAAGCCTCTGATTTTGAAAACACATTCAATAACAATGTTATCATCTTATAACCTAATTAATAAAATAGGCACTGCTTCCCATTAGTGTGTAAATGCATGCCACATGTAATAAATACATGAATAAGAAGAATTAAAATTACTCTTAAAATTAATAACAGAGGTTTGTGGGTTGAGTCAATGATTGAAAGGCATTTATTTACAATTCATGATGGTGTCTGGGCTGATTCACTAGTACCAACATAAATCAGATACACAAAATGTGGCATGTTCTGGAGTTCATTTGCAATGGCAGGAGACCATGGTATGCTCATACTCATATTCTGTGTGTGTGTGTGTCTCTCTCTCCATCCATCTCCCCCTCCCTCCCACTCATAAGTAAATATATTTTAAGAAGTCATAACTGAATTGTTTCTGTGATCCTAGAGTCATGAAGAAGATTACAGTTCGCTCTAGGTTGTTGGACAAACACCTTACACAAAGCATCTTATGGGAGGAAGGGGTTTAATTCAGGCTTACAGATTCCAACGGAACACCATCAATGGTGGAAGAAGCTGATACATATCCAAGCAGACAGACACCACCAAACAGCCAGAAAACACAAAAAAGCAGGAAAAGCCTGAGTTCCAAACTGATCTCCACACATCTTAGGGCTGGAATCAAAAACTGCACTCAAACACAAATTAGGGCTGCACTCCCTCCATTGCACACCCACGCAGCAGGGATCTGCCTGCTATGGGCATGAGATGTAAGCAAAATTTTAAGAAAACATCTAAGTCTATGGGGCCACACATTCATATTATCACATTCACACTGCCACAAAGCATGTCCTTCTGATGAATATTTTATGATTAAAATAAGTTGTTTGAAGAGAAGTTAAGATGGGTGGAACTTTGACAAATTATACTTCATACATACTAATAGAGCATTACTATCATGTAGCAGTACGTATAGCACTAGGAGCCGCTATGTTTCTGAAGATGATGGCTCCAGAGTAAAATAATATTTCCTAGGGATGTTCATTGGTAGAAGAATTCTAAAGGAGGTTCATATAAAAATTAAAACATGCATTCTAATGGCATAAACATAGCTGTGCTGTGAACTTTTAATAAAATAATTTGATGATCTGACACACTGTGATGTCAACATCTGTGTTAAGCATCAGAGCCAAATGTGAGTTTACAGCAAAAAAAAAAAAAATAGAAAAAGAAAAGAAAAAAAGAAAAAGAACCCAACTATTTAAATTGTCAGCAGGGAATCTAAAATTTTCTTTTCAAGTCACAGAATCCTTAGCAATGGTTTCGCTGACATGAATTCTGCTTTTTATTTTAAAGCATTTTACATATGTTAATTGAGTTTAGAAGTCACATTTCATAATGCAGTTGGACATGCCAACTCAGGCATGATTTGCTGAATTCACACTTCATCCATTTGATAGCTTTTCAGTGTTCAGCCTTGTGCATTAATAACCTACCATGTGTAAATAACTGCCACATGACTCACACTCTCTTGTCTCAGTGTTTAATTATCTAAATACAACACAAAATGACAATGTGTTGAAATCTACAATATATTAACTTACCACTAAACACTGGGATGATGTTATTCACTATAAAATGAGGTCTATAAATATTCCAAAGGGTACAGAAAAAAATCTTCAATATTATGTTTCATGAAAGCAATTGAACATGAAATGTTTTACACAGGAGGCCTGAATATTATTAAAATCTTGGTTTATCTATATGATTATTCAAAAATAGTTGAAACATAGAAATACTGAGGTGATCCCGGCATGGTGGTGCATGCCTTTAATCCCAGCACTTGGGAGGCAGAGGTAGGAGGATCACCATGAGTTCAAGGCCACCCTAAGACTACATAGTGAATTACAGGTCAGACTGGGCTACAGAGTTGAAAAACCAAAAAAAAAAAAATACAGAGAAAAGAACTCAGAAGGTTTATTTTTTCTGTTTGATGGATTAGTTTGATAAATTTAAAGGGTGTTACATAACAGTATTGGGATCAGCATCAACATTTAGGATCTTTTGGACATGAAATATTTTTTCTCCTTTAGAACTGTACATTAAGAGATACTCTCATTTTACTTCTGTTTGTCAGGATCAACCACATCACATATCCAGGTTTTTTGTCCATTTTTTAATTTTTTAAAAAAATTATTATCCATAATGAGAAACACTTAATAAGAGAATATTGTGTTGATGTCTCCACTTCCCCTATTTCCCTCTTCCCTGTCCCTGGTCAGTTTGATTTCCTCCTCCATGGGCAGTCTGCATCAGTCCATGGGATAGGGGGGTGTGAACAGCCTAGGAGTTAACCCGATTCCACCCCCCTTTGCATGTTGTTACTTAGGTGGGCAGTGTCTCTGGATATTCTCCCCCACCATGTCTCTTACAATCTTTCCGCCCCCTCTTCGACTCAGTTCCTTGAGTCATGGTGGGTGAGTATTAAGGCTGCTTTTTTGTTGAGGTCTTAGGGGTCTCTCTACTTCTGCTTGAGGTTGTGTTGAAGATATCCAGGTTTTGAGGCTGCATACATGGCAGAACCAAGGATTAAAGAACAGGCTAAGTAAGGATACAGCTCTTTACCCTGCTGTTTCAATGAAATGAGCAGTGGTCTTTGATGTTGACATTACTAAAAATGATGTGGATTTTCGTCATTTTTAGTCAAGCTGCCATTGTTGATCCTCACAGCAGTCATGTGCACTTTATTTATTCATTATGTATACAAATCTCATTATCTTATTATGTAAGCAATTTTTTATCTTAAACTCAATTTGGCATGTTATGAGGGATATGCTATTTTTTTTTACAGAAACCAGAACATAACTTGTATATCATTAATTTCTGCAGGAAATGTATCACAGCATTCTATAAAAATACCAAAGATTGCATGGATTCTATAAAATATTCAAGGACTTTTTGCCCTTAAATCTTTCTCATCTGTACACTTGTTAACTCCCACTGTAGTTTCAGAAATTAATGATTTCATAAGCCTTAATTTTTACTCTACAACAATTGCTTTAGTTGTCACAGAAGTGTGAAGATTCCATGTTGTTCTATATAATTAGATCCTGGATAAATTAATGATGTTACAATATTAAAAAATTTAATAAAATTATAATTACAGTATAAAATTATATCATATTATATTTATAGTAAAGGTGCTAAAATTATATAAGCTACAATTTATATATTTTAATACATGCATATATGGGTATACATAATGGGGCATTCTCAAGAAGAAGCTATTAATATTAATTGAATTATACAAATTGATGCAGTTGATGTGATCTAGCTCAAATTCTTTGCTGACTCTGATCTAAAGGACCTGGATTAAAATCCAAATGATTACTATCTAATATTCCAAGTGGGTCCAATGTGAATTTACATGGGAAAACCATTTATAAAAACTGAGGAACCCATTGTAATATGTAATTAACATAAATTGATGGAAATTGATGATAAGAGATGCCCTGTGTGTGCTATTAATAGTCAGAATTACAAATTACATTAACACATTTTTAAATGATTAGTAATTGTATGCTACAGTACATTTTAATACCACTACCTTCTCTAAACTTACACATGCAAGTTGAGACTAATTTCAGATGTCCCAACAGATATTATTTTCTGAAAGATGATATTTAAATACTTTAATAAATTTTGTTCTTTTCAATATAAAAAATTAAAGTTGAATTTGACAGTCACTGGAGAGAGTTACTACACATGAGTCATTAAAATACCACAATTGAAGCTGTTATCCATCTCACTAAGGCAAATTTTTACAGAGCATTGGGCTTGGTTATTTATGTTATTTATACAGATGGGACACATTGGTTTTAAAATTGAATTGCTGGAAACAGAGTATGCTATTTTGTTATTAAGAATAGCTATTAAGCTGTCCTCAGAATAAATGCTATACTGTAATAGTTTTAAAAGATCATTGGATATTCCACAAAGTCTCTAGAGGGAATGTGAGCCTAGGAAATAAACTGCAATATAACCTTTTTAGCTCATTATGGAGCTTTGCTTTCAGCCATCTGTAATTGTGGCCTGTTAAAACAAACATATTTTTTTTCTGCTGTAAATCATGATGGCTTAGCTTATAAACTTATGACAATGGGCAAAAACGGAGTGGCATTGTTTGTTTAAGAATCAAAGCAAACTATATAATAGATTTAAAATATTGAGAAGTAGTAGGCAAGCAACTTATGATCCATGATCATGATGCATTTGGGGAATTTTTAGCATTTTTTGTGATTTACTAAAATGCAAGTCAGACCAAAAGTTGTGATGGCTAGAGATATTTATGATTATTTTATGAATAAAAATAGCACAAATAATTTATAGGATCATATAATGTTTTAAGAAAAAAGTGCTAAGAAGAAATACCTTAAAGATCCCATTCACTATGTGTGATGGTTAAGTTTGTCAACTTGATCTATGCAATATTCCATAATAATCTTGGGTGGGTCTTTGAGTTTGCATACAGGAAGAATTGACAAAAACCTTTGGGATTTTGGAGAGGGAAGAGGTCCCTTCTCCAGAGTGAACCCTTCCCATCAGTGGGGACTAAATATAAGGAAGCTTGAGGGGAAGGAAAACCTCTTTCTTCCTCCCCTGGCTGCTGGTGCTTGTTCGTGACTTGCATTAGCAGCCAGCTCTCCTACCCTTAATCGGAACCCAGTTTCCTCAGCCTCACATCGTGGACTGAAGAGCAGCCACTCCCCAGGGAGCCATCAAGCCTTCTGTGCTGGACTGGGGCTGCTGAGGCACCCAGCCACATTGACTGAACAGTTACTAGTTCCTTCACCCATGGGCCTGGAGACTCCTGTTGTTGTTCTGTCATAAGCTACCCCAATGAATTCTCTTTTATTATAATCCATTCTATCAACTCTCTTTCCTCTAGAGAACCCTGACTAATACAGAAGTTGGTACCAGGAGAGGGGTTTTTGAAAAATGGCACTGGCAGTGTGAAGCAGGTATTCTAGATTGCCTCCGTAGAAGACTGATGGAGCCATGAGAATGAACTGTGGATTGCAATGGAGACCGAATGAATTCCAGGACTAAGGATGGCTGCCAAGGTGAGCTGCCAGCACCAGATGAAGTTTTCTGGGACTATGAGTAGCTGAGCTGGAAGGGTGGAATCAAATCTCCAAGAGACATTCAAATGCAGGATCATTGAACTTGGAGTTAGAGATTGAGGTTTCCTTGCTTGTTTTAAATCTTGTATTGGTTCAATCTGTTTTTGCCATGCCTCATGTTTTGCAGTGTGAATGTTCTGTGCCATTACGGGTTTATTTTTGGTACTGTGGCTCAGTTGAAAGCTGTGGGGATGTAGGAGTTTAGTAAATACATTGTATTTACACCATGTATGATTATTAGTTTGTGGGGGCCAGGGATGGACTGTCATGGTTTGATCCAGGTGCCCCCCACAAACAAATGAATGTGTTCTGATTTGTAGACCTCAGCTGATGGCAGTTTGGGTTTTACAACCTCTATGCAGTTGTTTTGTTGGGGGAAGGCTTATGGGGTTATAAGCCAGCTTGCCCTTGTGTCGTAGTAAGTCACAAACCACTGGGATGAATCTCCAAACCAGGCACAATTTTGGGGAGGAAAGAATTTATTGAAGTAACAGACCC
Organism: Zapus hudsonius; assembly: GCA_004024765.1. Taxonomy (NCBI): domain Eukaryota; kingdom Metazoa; phylum Chordata; class Mammalia; order Rodentia; family Dipodidae; genus Zapus; species Zapus hudsonius. Next base: position 19,114 of record PVHP010029217.1, read on the forward strand.
AGGGGAAGATAAGGAAAAAAGGCTGACCCCCTTTTACAGAGGCAAACAGGGAGAGAGAGAGAGAGAGAGAGAGAGAGAGAGAGAGAGAGAGAGAGAGAGAGAGAGAGAGAGAGAAACGGCCCCTCCAGAAGGAAGCAAGCAACTATAACACTGTCTCATGGCTCTTCCTCATGTAATTTTTTTTTAAATTTATTACCAAATATTTGTGTTTATGAAGGGAAATTGGTTAAATTCAATCATGTCATTTCAGCACAATGTTAACAAAATATCATTTTGCAATACTCAAGTACCTTGCCTTTTTTTCTGACTAGAAAGAGAGTGAATGTGAAAAAATAGTTAGGAACAAAATTGTGATACGTTTGTTTCATAATGATGTATCATCCCCAGTTGACTTTAATCTGACATTACATGAGAAGAAGTTACTGTTGTTTGTCATTTTGGTGAAAAAACATCATTTCACTATAACTATTCAAACTATAAGGCTTTATTCTTAAATTGAAGATCTTTAGTTAGTTTCAATCAGCTATGTGATGGAAGAGACTCAAAGTAAATGAAAAGTATTTTGATAATTTTTTATAATTAATTGATTTTCTTATAAAATATTGCATACGTAGACCCCCTCCTTCTCACCCCAAATCTGCTGAGGGGCTTTGGTAGGGTTATTGGTATTTATTGCAGGGACTAAGAGGCCTCAGTCAGTCTCTGTAGGGATGGAGTAAAATGGGGTCTTAGATTATTTCCATTACTATAAGTTTCTTTCAATCTTTCTGCCCCATCTACCACAATATTCTCTGAGCCTTGGTGGGCAAGAGGGATCTGAATAGATGGATCTTTCTTTTGATGAGGTTTGAGTGAGCACAGTGTCTGCAAACATTTCCCTGGAACTAGTTTTCAGGTTAGCTAGGAAAGCAGTATTCATGTCACCATTTTCCCTGTAATGATTTGGGGCCTGTCCAAGTGAGGTGGAGGTAACCCATCTCCTGGTAGATAGTCAGCTCTCTCTTCTTGATGTATTGATGTCTCCTTGTTCTACCCCATATTCTTCTCCATTATAAATAACTTTATTTTAGAAAATGACTTTATTATAGGCAGAAAGATTTTACTATCAGAGATAGCCTTATATTGATACCCCAAACCCGTGAATATGTTACCTTCCATGGTAAAGAGATTTGAGATGGAAGGAATAGCCTGGGTTATGTGGGTGCACTTTATATATAAACCTTGAATAATTAAAATTGGGAGTGAGAGACAGAACTGTAGCTCAGAGAGATGAGGGCAAGGAATGGTGAGGCTGAAGAGAAGGAATTTATCTACTCCCTTTCTTTGAAGAAGAAAAGTGCAAGCCAAGGAACAAGGGATGCCGGTGTACTCTAGAAGCAAACAATGGCCATTTACCTCTAGGGGAAAACTGTATTGAACTCAAGAAACACAAGGGATTAAATTATCCCACCAGCCAAAATCCATAAGGATGTAGATTCTTCACTTAAATTTCTCAAGAATTCCTCAAATTTGCCAATGTTCCCATTAACTCCATCCTGAGAAACTCCATTCAAATATGTAGCAAAGATATTTTAAGAAATAAATTATGCTTTTAAGCTTTCAAATTTTTGTAAATTAATAGGTCTTCTAGGTAATAAATTCATAGTCATGAGTAAATTAAAAATGTAAACTAAAACCTAATAATGAATTGGCTTAATCTTTGTATATCTCATAAAATCTATACATTTGTCTATGAAAAATACTGATTGTAATGAGAAAGGTTATATGTGAACTAAAGGGTGAATGAAACATTTATATGCATTAACAAAATTCATGAATTAATTGGGTGTACATTAGATGAAGGAAGAAATGAAATATATTTGCAATCAATCAGACAAAGTGAATCACACTCTTGCATAAAATACTGTAATTTGTGACAGTTAGTTTAAAATGTTAACTTGATTGGATCAAGAATCACGAAATAAAATCAAGAGATAAACCTCTTAGGCAGTTCTGTGAGGGCATTTCCTGGAGGAATTAACTAAGAGGGGAAGATTTTCCTAAGAGTGGGCAGCTCCTTAAGGCAGCTTATATATAAAGAGGCCTTTCAACGATGGCCTTTCTCTTTCCCTGTTTACTTTTCTCCCCTCACTGGTGAGTACATCTATCCTCTTGCAGAGTTCCTTCATGGGTATCAGAAGCCAGCTTTCTAAGGCACACTGAAGTCCAACAGCTCTCTAAGAGTCCTCCAGCCTTTATCCCCTGATGAAGACTGATGAGGCTTTCAACTTCATAGGCAAAGCAGCTTCCAGAGATCCATTGTTGGACTGCCAGCCAGATGGTATAAACCAGTTTAATAAATCTCATCTATAATGTTTATATCACATTGTTATATAATATAAGCTGTCATTAGGATATGTATATTATATACACTGTTGGTTTTGTTCCATCTGAGAACAGCGGTGGTTAGGCTTTGCAGGCAAACACCTTAAGTGCTGAGTCATCTGACCAGCTCCAGCTTTTCTTTTAAATACTCTTAGTTATCTTTATGAAATTAATTGATTAGAATATGCTGAGACACATTTTTATTATTCACATTCTTTTATTTCAGTAATAACAATGAACACTTGGTTATGGTCTCTTGTCTTCATAGCATTGTGAAAATGGGTTTTTCTAGAATTTAGGCCAAGTTGTTCGTATCCATGTACATTAAATATAATGCTCTATATCATTCTTGCCATATATTATTTTTCTGATTTTATATCATGATGATAGTGATATTAATAAACACATACACACTCTCTCTCACACACAGATATATAACTGTGTCTCTGTAAATACATATATAGAATATAGCATGAACATATGAATATTTAGGTACTTGTTCCTTCTATTCCAGGTTTGTTTTTTTCTGAAGGCATTACAACACACTACAAAGGAACAAGAACCATGCAGCCTGGCACGGAGATAAAAATCGACACGGAGACCAATGGCAGTAGACCCAAAACCAGCCCATACACCTGTAGTCAACAGCTATAGTCAACTTACACTGAAAGTGCCAAATATGTGCTATTGCAGTCAGCTTTCTAGTTGCTGCGCAGAAAGAACCCAAACAAAAGTGGCTTGTAGAGGAATGGGTTTATTTGGCTTATGGACTCGAGGGGGGACTCCATCCTGGCAGGGAAAACGATGGCATGAGCAGAGGGCTGGACATCACCTCCGCCACAGCACTGCAAACAGCGGCAGGAAGGTGTGCCAAACACTGGCAAGGGGAAGCTGGCTTATAACCCCATAAGCCCACCCCCAACAACACAGCTCTAATGAGGTTCTAATTCCCGAATTGCCATCAGC